>PITA01004149.1:0-127471 GCA_004023965.1 Spilogale gracilis | reverse complement strand
TCCAGTTCAGTTTTTTCCAGCTGTCCCAACACTGATTTTTTTTTCTGTTTATTTCACATCTGTCTTCTTTCCTTATTCCCTTATGAGTTTGGGGCTTTTTCTGGATTTTATATTCAATTCCATTGATCTGCATATCCATTTACCCCTATTTGCTCTAAGAGAAGTTGTCTTTTCCTTTTTTTTAATTATAAAGATTTTATAATTTGTTTTGCTATATGGCACAGTTATTCTCTTCTTAACCCTCCTTCAGATACTTTTCTTTCTAAAATTATCCATATGAACTTTAATATCATTGTATGCTTCAAAATCTATAATTTTTTTCCAACATAATTCCAACTCATGTTAATTTATGTCATTAAATGAAAGAATAATACTCTAGTTTAAAAATTGTTCAAACTTTATATATTTTGGAACATATTTCAGTACTCTGATATGTGTGTTTTCCAACACCACTAAGTAATTCTCCAGTTCTCAGCAGACAGTGACTGAGTTTCCTATAAATTTAATTCAGTTCTGATGTTCTCTACCTGACAGTAGTGTCAGTTCCCATGAGTTAAAGGTTCAGTGTCAGAAGACTGCTTTACTTCAAGTCCACGGTTGTTCATCTGCTTGTGACCAGCTGTAAAATCAGAGATTCCCATGACCCTCCTCAGGTTCCATTAATGTGTTGGAGCTCCTCACAGAACTCAGAGAAATATTTGCTTATGTTTGCAAGTTTATTATAAAAGGGCATTATGAAGGGTACAGATGAATAGCCATGTGAAGTGATGATACATAGGGCAAGGACTGGGAGAGTCCCAAATGTAGGAGCTTCTGTTCCCATGGGCCAGGGTGCACCAACATCCCACCATGTGGATGAGTTCATCAACAAGAGTTTGTCAGATCTTATTGTTCAAGAGTTTTCATAGAGCTTAGTTTGCAGCCCTTTATTCTCTGGGTTGGTGGGTGTAGCTGCTAGTTCAGCCCTTCATCGTTGTTCCTTTCTAGTGACCTACCCCATCCTGAGACTACATAGGAGCCCAGACAGAGTCACTGTTAATCTTTTTGAGTTACTGTTTTCAGTTTTTTGGATAAATCCCAGAAGTAGAATTGCTAGGTCATATGATAATACTATTTTTGATTTTGATTTTTTTTGAGGAACCTCCATACTATTTTCCATGGTCCCTATATCAGTTTACATTCCCACCAAGAGTACACAAGGGTTTCCTGTTCTCCACATCCTCCACAGCCACTTACTTCTTCTCTTCTTAATGATAGCCATTCTGACAGGTGTTACATGATAATTTCATTGTGCTTTTGATTTGCATTTTCATGATTAGTGTTGAGCATTTTTTTATATATCTGTTGGCTGGCTATCTATATGTTATTTTATAAAACATATTTATGAATATCACCTGCCCATTTTCCAACTGGACTGGGTTTTGTTATTATAGAATTTCTTTATGCAGTTTGGATACTAACTCCTGAGTATCAGATATATTATTTGCAAATATCTTCTCCTATTTAGTAAGGTGCCTTTTTGTTTTGTTGATAGTTTCCTTTGCTGTGCAGAAGTTTTTTAGTTTGATATGGTCCCACCTGTTTATTTTTGCCTTTGTTGCTTTTGCTATTAGTATCAGATGCAAAAAATGATCAAGACCAATTTCAAGAATCTTTCTGCTTTCTTTTAGGTGTTTGATGGTTTCGGGTCTTTAAGTCTTTAATCCACTTTGAATAAATTTTTGTATGTGATGTAAGGGAATGGTAATTTTATTCTTTTGCATGTGGCCATCCATTTTTTCCAGTACTGATAATTGAAGAGACTATCCTTTCCCCGTTGTATATTCTTGGCTACAGTATATGCATAGGTTTATTTCTGGGTTCTTTATTCAGTTCTGTTGATCTGTTTGTATTGTTTTATGGCAATAACATTCTGTTTTGACTACTATAACATCGTAATATAGTTTCAATTCAGGGAGCGTTTTTTTTTTTTTTTTCTTTTTGCTCTGATTGGGTGAGTCTCTTTGCCCTTTGAGTGCACTACTCATTTCTTCTGGTTCCTTCAGTCTGCTTTTGAGATCATCTGATGTGTTTTTGTTTGTTTGTTTGTTTTTACCTCTGTGACTTCTATTTGATACTTTCTTATGTTTTTTCCTCTTTGTTGATGTTCTTATTTTGTTCATCCTCTTCCGCCAAGTTCATTTAGCGCCTAATACTTTGAACTCTTACAAATACTGGGAGCTATTGAGCTATTACTCTTATCAGGTAAATTACTTATTTCCATTTTATTACATTCTTTTCCCCTTGAGGTTTTTGTTTTCTTTGTTTGGAATGTGTTTTTCTTTTTCTTCATTTTCTTTGACTCTCTGTGTTGGCTTCTATGCATAAGATAAAACAGACACCTCTCCCAGTCTTGAGGACTAGACTAGGAGATAAACCTTATCATTCAGCCCTGCCCTAACCTCTTTATTATCTTTAAAATCGGTTTATTGTCCAGGGAGTCTATTATATTTTTAATAGCTCCCAGTATTTGAGGGTGTACAGGACCTGAGAGGATCTCAGCCAGCCCCTGGATTCAGGCTGATTAGAAGCAGACCCTCAGCTGCTTTTAGAGTATGCAAATATAGATAGTCCTGTGGGGCTGCAGGTATAAGCCTGCTGGCCACCAGAGCCAGGTGATCTGGAGTTCTGGTCCCTGGGGAGAGTTGCAAAATTTGGGCCCCAGATGATTGTATAAGCTTCTTTCTGGGAGATACTGATGATCTGTAGTGAGACTGAGGGAGTGTGCAGAGCTGGCATCCACTAACCTATGTTTCCTGGGAGTGCCTGCCTAGGCCCCTAGTTGTATGCCACACCAGAAGCCTTCTCAACAAGCCAAAGCTTTCAGACATGTTTATCAGACTCTTTCACAGGAGGACTAGGGGTGTGTTCAATCTCCACCAAGGAGCCCACAGGGCTGCAAATCAGATGAAGAGGTAAGCGCAGCTTGGCAAATGTCTCCACATGGTTTGTTAATAAAGGAAGCCAGATGTAGGTGCAGTGCCTTGGGCGTGGTAACCTGCCAACAGTTGTCTCTCTAATTGTTTTACAGTCACATGGGACCCAGGAACACAGGCCCTCAGCCTCCAGAACCATGCAGTGAGTGGGCATCTCATGGATAGCGGCCACCAAACCTGGGGCACCAGACATAAAAACCAGGCACATATGTACACAAGAGCTTCTTTCCAAGAGATGTTGGTGCTCTAGAGTGTGACAGAGGGAGAACATGGAGAGAGCACCTACCACCCTTTGTCCCTAGAGCATATCCCAGTGGGTCCCTGGATGGGGGTTATATTGGTACCTGTCCCTCAGGCTGACACTTTAAGATTAGGAAATGAGACTCTTCCACCTAAAATCTGGGTGCCTCCCAAATCAACTGCTTCTGTGCTAGGTCTTGGTTTTCAAAGCTAGATGTTTTGGGGGCTCTTCTTTGAGATGCAGAGCTTAAAAGAAGGACTGCTTAGGGTATAAACTCTTAGCTCTTCAGGAGGAAGCTTCAGGTTTTGAGTTTTCTCTCGATTATAGGTCTCTGTCTTGAGATTTGGGTTTGCAGTGAGATTGTATCTCAGGCTTTTCTACTTCGATACTGATTTTTCATATTTGCTTGATTTGTAGGAGTTGTACAACTGAATTTTAGGACTTTTTTCTTGAGGAAATTGTTCCATATTCCTGCAGATTTAGTGTGTTCATGAGAGGAGGTGATTTCAAGGTCTTGCTCTCTTGTTATCTTGAACTAGGACCTAGATATTTATTTCATTGCAAAAAGCAATATTGCTCTCTGATTCAATCCCAAGTAAATGCTGCTGTACCACTTTTTCTAATCTATATACTTGGTTTTTTATATGTATTTTTTATATTTTAACATTTTTAACAGTTCTTCTATACATTTAACTATTTTCCTTTAAAATCTCTTAGAAAAACCGTCATGACTTTCACTTACATTTTTCCAGATAAAGTGAGAGCTACTAATCAAACAGCCTGTCTTGAATACATTTTCTGGATTAAATGTTCTCCATTCTCTTTATGAATATAGTGGTTGATGCTAATGAAATGCTCAAAACTCAAAAGAGCCTGTCTATTCACTTCTATTACTGGTTGAATTATATGTTTTCTAAAACATTTTCCTATTTTATGGAACCCACACTTTTTGGGGGGGGAGTCATATTTTATCAATTTGTAGAATATTTAATCAGTTATATGATTATAATAACAAGATTCTGTCTTTATTGTGTGGCCATTGTTAGAACCATTTGGGGATAATTTTATAGGTTTACTCCTAAAGTCTGATCTAAACCTATAAAATAATGCTTGTTTCTGTCTTTCTCTTTAGCCTATACAGTAATCCAGGTGGGATGCCTCCTTATGCCTCTCAGGGTTTCCCATTTCTTCCTCCATATCCCCCACAAGAAGCTAACAGGACTGTCACTTCTTTGTCTGTGGCTGACACTATTTCTTCTTCAACAACAAGTTACACACCAGCCAAACCTGCTGCTCCTTCTTTTGGCGTCCTTTCAAATCTGCCATTACCCGTTCCTACAACAGACACTTCAGCACCGGTGGGTATCTTCAGTTTTTCATATTTTTGTATCCTTAAAAATTTATCCATAAAAAAAAAAAGTGACATGTGGAGCAGGGCATTCACTGCAGCCTTGTGGTAACATCGAAGGACACAAAGCAGCCAAGTGTGCACCACTGAAGGACTGGGTGAACACACATGGCATGGCCCCACCAGGGAGCCCACAGGGCTGCAAACCGGATGAAGAGGTGAGCACAGCTTGGCAAATGTCTCCACATGGAAGCCAGATGTAGAACAATCAAAAAAAAATTTTTTTTTTCATCCAGTTGACAAATACTTATTATATGCCTTCTTGTGCCAGCCATTAAGTAAAGCACAAAAGATAAAAAGGTAAAATCACATATTCAGCTCAGGTAACAAACTCAGAGGAGACCAGCAAATTATCAAATAATTGCAAATAAGAAACTTGCAATAGAGTAGAAGAGAGAGTCTAGACAGATGAGGAGACGGTCAGTGCTCCCAGGAGCTGAGGTAGACCTAGAAGGGATATTTTTATAAAAAAATGTGTCTCTGATTTTTTACCATTTATTCTTAATGCCTCAAGCCATACCTGGTAACATATAGGAGGTGCTCACTTAAAATGAGGCAGATAAATTAATGTATTTGTTTATGTTTAAGGCCAAATTTTGATAGATGATACTGAAGTTGTCAGGATGAGAGGGGTTATATAAAGCTTTCCAAGAAGAGGCAGTAGTACTGACAAAGTCACAGAGGCATAAACCAAATTACTTTTTTGTGAAACTGCCTTTAATAGCTCTCTCTGGCTGTCATATAGGAAATAGGCAAAGGCACAAAAAGCGATCACCTAAGAGGAGTAGGTATCAGATTGTGGAGGATCTGCCCTCTGCCTAAGGGCTTCATGTGTCTCATTGGTTTAAACAAAATTTTCCATTCTTAAACTAGCTGGTAACTGTTGCCATGTGCAATGTTACTGAGAGACTAATACTTTATGAATAAAACATAAAATGATTTTAAAACCTTCATTTTAACCTTAGAGTATTGCCCACAGTAATACTCAAGTGTTATAAACCTTGTTGTATCCAACTTTACTAATTTTGGTGTTTGTAATAATTTAGATTAAGCCCAAGTGGACTTTCTTTTTCCAATACCGTCATCATTGTATTAATGCATATTATGAACAAATATTGTGAATATCATGAATTACAATTCGTAGGATAAACAAAATTATAAGGGAACTTTTCAAGGACCCTCCATTTTAAAAAGTCATTTATAAAACAGTGGATTACCTATTCCTTATCTGCCCTGTCTTGTCAAACTTAGTTATGTAACTGTTCAGACTTTTGCAACTTACTACATTTTTTTTTAATATTTAGTATCTTTATGTGAGGTAAATATACTCATATATATATTAATGAAATCCACAGATAATCTCTACATTTGTTATAGATTCACTTAAGCATTTTATTTAACAGTTATATACTTGCCCAAGAAAGAGATAACACAGGTACTCACATGAAGCTCACCCAAAAAAAAATTAAAAAAAATCAACTCTCTGTGTATGAAGTATACTGAAAAAAATAAGAGCAAAGAAAGAAGGGGACAATAAAAACAATGTAAAGTGCAAAGATGAAGTGATAATGAAACATAGGATGTGGTACATTAAAAATTACATTTATAAGTAAAGAGCAGTCAAAAAGATAGCTGAAACTTAATACCATTTCAAATTCTCTTTAGATAAGCCAAGATGGTTTTGGTTATAAGATGCCGGATGTCCCTGATACATTTCCAGAACTCTCAGAACTAAGGTAAAAAACTTGGAGAGTAATGTCAGTATTCATTATCTATTTGACAAAGATGAATACAAACCAGATCATCATTTTCATACCCATAAAAGAGAGTTTTTAAATCCTTATTATTTCTATATTGTGATTGTCTTAGTGGGAAAGTTATATAAATCAGTTTTATGTTGTATAGTTTGTCTTTATTTAGTGACATAGTATATACCCCAGGATTTTTCTTGATGCTAGAAATGATATAATAGTTACCAGGATAACAATGTTGTTCTGTCTTGAGGCTTACATTATTGTGAAAATCATTTCTCAGTACATCTGGTGATTTCAAATATTTTTGGGCTTATTTTAGACTTTTTGTTCCTTTTGTAGATAGAACTTTGTACATAGAGGAAGATATTAATGTTCTTATAAAGTAATAAGTACAGTGTTTTTACAGAGCCAAATTGTATTCAGACTGATGGCACATAAGTTGTAGTATTTGAGTTTAAGGTACTATTTTTTCTAGAACACTGCTTCTCTAAGATGCTTCATTAAAAAATTGTTTTGTGGCTACTCAGCTTTGGGAAGCATTGCATCCTTTATACCCCATTAAAGGTTGATAATACTCAAGGCTGTTATTACTAAGACTTCTGAGTATAATTTTAAAAAGCTTTTTGTAATTCTTTTTGTCTCTGGGATATATCTCACCAGGGATATACAGCCACACACCCGTGAAATCTTTTAAAATCTTTAAAAAAAAAATAGTTTACCTTAATTGACCCAGTGTTTTATAATCATTTTTAGGAAGTAGTGATTCATTGTTTTCTAATAGTCAATGAGAGTTTACAATATGTCACGTACATGTAAGGTTTCTTATTCACTGTAGTGCTTACAGTAACCCCAGGAAGTAGGTGCTGTCGTTGTTCAGTGTTCTAAAGGTTCTCTTTTTTTTCTTCCTTCTTTTTAAAAAGGATTATTACTAAAATCTCATATTATACATGTTATGTTATATGCATTATATTGTTATACAATATTGAGGAAATTGGTTCTTTTTCTTGTTTTTTTTTTTTAATATTTTATTTATTTGACAGAGAGAAACAGCCAGAGAGGGAACCCAAGCAGGGGGAGTGAGAGAGGGAAAAGCAGGCTTCCCGCCGAGCAGGGAGCCCTATGTGGGACTCGATCCCATGTCAACGGGATCATGACCTGAGCCGAAAGCAGTCGCTTAACCAACTGAGCCACCCAGGCACCCTGAAATTGGTTATTTTTCTTGTAGAGTTTTCTATAGCGTCTTTTTGCCTGATTGCATCCTTGTAGTACCAGTAAAGGTGTTCTCTTTCCAGTATTTCTTTCTCTTGGTAGCTATGTTTAGAGTTTTAATTAGATGTAGGTTCAGTTTTATCAAATCCTTGAGTTGCACACCATAAATCTACACAATGTTACATATTTTATGTCCATTATGTCACAGTGATGAAAAGAAATAGGTTCAATTCTTTGGTTCAGAATATTTACATCATACTTCCTGTTACATCACATAAGGCAGTAGTGATGTTTGGTTGCCCTATTTTTAGTGACATTAAGCTTGAAACAGGTGAAACCCCTGAAATCATTGGCTGTCCATTATTTCATTAAGGATTGCAAATGTGATTTTCTCTTGCCATAATTAGCCAAAATTCTGTGAAGAAGAACTTTTATATCAACTATTTAGTTTTTATTGAATATACTTCATATAGGAATGAAAAGAAAAAATCCTTGTTTTTTGTGTTTTTCAATTTTCAGAATCAGTTGATGCACAAACTCCAAAGTTTCTGATAGGCAAGGTTTTTTGTTTTTATTTTGTAGTTGTTCCTGTGTTATTAAGAACTCATAAATTTAAAAAAAAATTGATGTGTTCCAGTCTATTACAATCATTATTTTAGATGCTTGATAGTTCTGTTTAGAGTCCCTAGCAAACTCTTCATATTGGCTTCTGTAGCCTTTCTGATGAAACAAAGATGCCATGGGCTCATTGTGAAATTTCTTTTCCCTGGCCTGCAGTCATTTCTTTGAAAAGCACTTGTTTCTTTTCAAAATTACAATACCAATATTATTACTTCAGTTACTGATTTCAGGATAAGAGTTTGTTTTTGTGTTTTATACTTCTTTTGTGTTCTGGTTTTATCACACCTGACATGTACAGCCAAATACTGTTTTTTAAAGTCTGAATAATACTTCTCCAGATGTATGTAACTTAGAAAAAAATAGTATTTGTTTATTTCCATTTACTCTGAATTTCAAAGACTGCTTTTTAAAAATTGTTTTAAAGATATGATGCTTTTGTATGGATCTGTAGTCAAAACTAATAGATACATTCAGTAAGGTTTAGCTTTCATTCCTATCCCACCCATCCAGTTCCCTCTTTCACCGTATGGATATTAATTTTTGGTTTTGGCTTAGTCCTCCATGATTGCTTTTCTTTAAATATTTTATGAATAGCTGTACACACCCATATCCATATACTTGTCTTTTATTGTGACAGCCACACACCTATTAGCTAAATAGATATGGAGGTTAACATTGTTGTGATTGTTCATGAATCCTAGTCTTAATAATCCTGTTGTGATTGGATGCTACTTTCAGACCACTTTGTTCCCTGTGGTTGATGTTTTATTTGCTTTTAAGGTTATAATTGGCTTTGGGGTGTGTGTGTGTAGATAACATAAATGATAGTTCAAAAATTATTTAGAGCCATATCAGCTGAATAAAATGGAAAAATTGAATATTTATCATCATGGAGAAAATCTAGTGACTGATACTCATTGATTTTTCTGTTGTATTTCTAGTGTGTCACAGCTTACAGATATGAACGACCAAGAGGAGATATTACTAGAGCAGTTTCTGACCTTGCCCCAACTAAAACAGATTATTACTGACAAGGATGACTTAGTAAAAAGTATTGAAGAGCTAGCAAGTATGTCTTTCCTTACTTCTTAAATTTCCTAAGGAAAATATGTTTACCTAGAAATAAACCAGAAATTTATCTTACAGGAAAAAATCTCCTTTTGGAGCCCAGCTTGGAAGCCAAAAGGCAAACTGTTTTAGATAAGGTGAGTTAGTTAACATTTCAAAGAAGCCCATACAAATTAAAAATGTAATAAAATAACATTTTTTATCTTTATATTTTAGTATGAATTGCTTACACAGCTAAAATCTACTTTTGAAAAGAAAATGCAAAGGCAGCATGAACTTAGTGAGGTAAGATGTTTAGCTGTTTTCCTTTACCATAAGAATTTTTAATCTCAATATCTGTGAGCCACATTCTTAATTTCATTATTATCAGAAAGCACTTATTAGGTGTCTGTCTTTATAAGGCTTGATATTTTAAGTGAGATGAACAGCTCTAATTTACGGGGCATTATACATTACTTGTATGCATGCAAGGGCAATGTGGTTCCAAAGCAGAAAAACACAAGAAGGCCCATAAATAGGAATGTTATTATAAATGCCAGTTTACCTCTTCTAATAAGATCTAACAAAAAACTTGAAGTGTAATGTCACTTGTAAGCTTATGTACAGCTATCTTAAACTATCTCAACTTTCACTTAGAAAGTTGAAAAGTATATGAAAATTATAAAGTTTAATTCACCACAATAATAGATTTTATGCTAGAAATCCCGTTAAATAAAAACCACTTCATAAAATGCAACCCATATTTCTGAGAAATCTTAAAAATGAAAAGGAATAGGAGACACAATCTATATGTCATATCAATAACCAATATCCTCTTTCCTTTAAAATCAGCAATTCCAAAAGGTAAAGCCAATGCAATAAAACAAACAAACAAAAAAAACCCCAGAAAATAAAACAAAAGAGAAAAAATGGCAGAGGAGAATATAAATTTATCATGGATTTCAGATAATTTGATCATCCTTCAGAATTAAAGACATAAAAATAATCGCTAACATTGAATAATGATTATGCGTCTTACACTGCAGTACCATATTTTCATATACTGCCGATTATTTCCACAAAATTCTAGAAGTTAGGTGATATTATTTTTGATAGTGTAGATAAGCAGTCTGAGGTGCCAGGGATATTGAATAACTTCCCTGAGGTCATATATACAGAAAATATCAGAGTCGGGAATCAAATGTAAGCAGTTCTCCCCCACTCTTAACCAGAAGAAAGTCTGAGAGAAGCAACTGGAACACTCTTAGCTGCACATTAGAGTTTAGTAGAAGCTGAATAAGCTTTTCACAATAGTCACATCATTCTTTATAAACTTGCAGTAAGAATAGAAATTGGATAAAAAATAAAAACTTCATAAAGAATATTAGAAATCAACAGCAAGCATCACAATTGCCAGATAGTTCCAGGATCCCCTTAATATTAAGAATAAGACAGTGATACCAGAGGTAGTCAAAGGAAAGAATAAGAAACTCAAAAGAGAAACACGAATGTCCAGTGGACATACTGATATAACAGTTATTCTTGTCTTTTGTGCCATTTATATAAGAATTGCTTGAAATGATTTTTGAAACATGTAAAAAATAAAACCTTGATTCTTATACTTGTCTCTACATGTGTTCACTCAGAATCTTCAGTCTTATGTATAAAGTATGTAAATCACTTCACTGGACTGTTGGTGGTGTCAGTGTAGAAACATGCTATATTTTATTCCCCATATACCCAGTACCAGGTTCAGTGCTTGGCACATAGTAGATACTCAGTAAATACTCATTGATTAATGGAAATATTTGAACAGATTGTCAGCCTTCCAGTAATAATAATAATAAAAATTTGCATCATGCTTGGGAGCCAAAGATAGATGACCACGGTTAGCAAGGGTGATGAGAAGATGGTTCATTCCTGTTCATTTCTGTGTGTGAGTTACCACCTCACCCCCACTGGCATGACTACTATTAAAAATAGTCTTGGGGCACCTGGGTGGTTCATTCAGTTAAGGATCCAACTCTTGATCTCAGCTCAGGTCTTGCTCATAGGGTCATGAGTTCAAGCCCAATGTAGGGCCCCATGCTGGGAATGGAACCTACTTTAAAAAATTAATTAAAAAAATAAAAATAGTCTTGTTTCTTATATTTAGGTCTTCAATCCATTTTGAGTTCATTTTTATTTATTTTTTTACTTTTTGAGTGGATTTTTAAATATGAAGTAAGATAAAGGTCCAGTTTTATCCTGCATGTGAGTATCCAATTTTCCCTGCATCATTTGCCAAAGACTGTCTTTTCCCCATTGAATGGTCTTGGCACACATTTGAAAATGTTTGACCATGTATGTGAGGGTATTTTTCTAGGCTTGACCTTTCATTCATCTATATGTGTCTTCTTATGCCAGTACAATGCTGTTTTGATTACTGTAACTTTGTAGTAAGTTCTGAAATCAGAAAGCATGCAACTTTGTTGTTGTTTTTTAAATTTTATTTATTTTATTTTATTTTTTATTTTTTCAGTGTTTTAAGATTCATTGTTTATGAACTTTGTTCTTTTTAAGATTGCTGTGGCTATTTCAGATTCCATATGAATTTTAGAATAGGTTTTTCTTTTTCTGCAAAAACCTGTCATGGAGATTTTGATAGGAATAGCAATGACTCTGTAGATCACTTTGGGGTAGTATTGTCATCTTAATATTAAGTCTTCCAGTCCATGCACATGACATGTCTTTCCACTTATATCTTCTTCAGTTTCTTTCAGCAGTGTTTGTACAGGTCTTTTGCCTGTTGGATTAAATTTAATTCCATCACTTTTGTCATGTTCTGTATATTAGACGGGCGTCACTGTCTCGGGCCCAGGAGGTGAGGATAATAGAGGTCCTCTTAGAGGGTACTTACTACAGTGACCTAATTCTTAAATCCCCAGGTCAACACATTGATAGGGTCAGTTTCCCTCAGTCAGTGGTTTGCAGCCAGTGGTTTGGATTATTTTGTGTTTGGTATCTACCCTTATATCAAAAGCTGAGAACCTCGGTGGTAGCAGTTTTCCTCAAGAACGAGGCTATGTGAGGCATATAATGAATTGTTCTGCCCTACCCCTGTCTCATCCTTTGCCTCTAAGAGGAGTTTTTCTGAGCAGTGTAAACTAAATTAATACTTGATTTTCTTTTTCAGAGCTGTAGTGCGAGTGCCCTACAGGCAAGATTGAAAGTAGCTGCACATGAAGCTGAGGAGGAATCTGATAATATTGCTGAAGATTTCTTAGAGGGAAAAACTGAAATAGATGATTTTCTCAGTAGCTTCATGGAAAAAAGAACAGTATGTAATAGTCTTCAGTTGAGGACAACTGACAGTGCTACATAAGATCACTTAAGGATAGCATGAGTAAAAAGTACTTTAGCATGTTACTGAGCTGGAGTTTTGAGTGCCATGAGAAGAAACTGAAGAGCCTCTATTCTTTAAGAATGATAGCAATATTTTACTATCATTTTGTACTAAAGCTAGTAAATCAGCCTTAGTCTGGTCTTAATAGTTATAGGAGTGTACAACTCTTTATGTTCAACAAGTTATTTAAAAAGGGAAGAGTCTATAAATAGTTATATTAAAATTTGTAAATATTATTGAGAACATTCTGCAGTAGTTTCCGTTCTGATTTCCAAAAATTGTCTACTTAATCGTATTTTGCCCTTTGATAAAGTTTTAAATATTTACCTAACTTCTCTGAAACATCACATTTGAAAATTAACCTTTTGTTAATAAACTTTGTAAAATGTGTGCTACATATATGCATATCCTGTTAAGGAAAGTGGGCAGATTTTATTATTCCCATTTTCCATAAGAGAAAATTGAAGTTTAGGGATGTTAAAGACTATGGTTATAGCATTAGTAAGACACTGATTTCTGGTTCATTCTTTTGTAGTGCTATATAACTACCTTGAAGTTTTTATTTATTAAACTTCCTAGCTAACAACAGTAGGATTTTTTTTTTATATATTTTTAAAATGCAGATGCTTGAAATCCTACAATCACAGAACTGATATACAGGGTCAAGGTTTGTTTTAGCATTCTGGAAGGTCACAGCAAAGGTTATCTTCCAGACACAATCCAGTGTTTGCAGGGGTGGGGATTCTTAAATTCTGAACTACCTTAAACGTTCAAAAGTTAAAAATGTCAACAGGTTAAAGGATTCTTCAAATTCTGTTGTAATATAAGAAGCAGCAGGTAAATCATTGGAGAAGTGACTGGTATTTAAAATCATTTATCTTCTAGATCTGCCACTGTAGAAGAGCCAAGGAAGAGAAACTTCAACAGGCAATAGCAATGCACAGCCAATTTCACGCCCCACTATAGGTCAGTTGTCTCCCAGAAAGTTTGAGTCAGAAGGCTATTGCATGACTATTCTTTAATTGAAGTCTTTTTTTACTAGTGCCTCTTCAGTCAGCTTTAAGCATAATTTTATGTACATTATTAACATTCAGCCAGTGGAAATCTTTTGGATGTTTTGTCACTATGATGTTGGCTTAAATTAAAATTTTTTTCAGTGTTGGATAGTTGTATAGAATCGTAAGCTATAATTCATTCCTGTCTCTTACTGGTATGTGGTGTATACCATATCATTTAGTTATATTTCTCACTAGTCTCCTTTGTCATATCTATGAACTTCCAGTCTGTCACTTTTCCATCTCACACCAGGATTATTCCAGTAATTGTGTTGCTAGTTCCCTGAATGTAGTGTTTCTCCTTCCTGCACAGCACTGACAGAACAGTCTTCCTCAAATACCACCCTGTGGTGTAATTTCTCTGCTGCAGAACTTATGATGAGACCTTAGCAGTGGCAGGATCACTGTTAAATTTCTCTCTGGTTTTAAGCCTTCTGTAATCTGTAGTATATTTGAGAGCACCCACTTCAGTTTTCCATTTTCCCCTTAAGTTCTCCATTTCATGTTCATTCTTCTATCATTAGATCTTTGGTCATGCTTTTATTGATCTCAAGACAGTCTTCCTTTTCCTCTCCATCTGTGTAGTTTTTAGGACTGATTTAAAAATCAGTACCCATCCCAGCAAATTTAAGTAAAAGCTTGTATTATTGAACAATGGAGAGATACTTTATAGAGCCAGAGTGCACAAAGGACTGCTCAGTTGCTGAGAGTGAAAACATGATGGAAGACCATAAAAACTTCTCACACCCTTGCCAAGGCTGCTTGTTTCTCTTTCCTTCATCTCGGTTCTTTTCCTGCCTCCCACTCTCTTGTGCTTCCTAACCTACTCTTCAGAGCTCCTTTCTTGGCTCCACTTGCACATGCTCCACCATGATTGCTGCAGGCCCGATCACGCCCACAGACACTAACAAGGGTTTCACTGCAAATCCCCAGGAAAGGGATTGGCCCAGTAGCCGTTTGGCATGGAGATCAGTGTCATGTGGCCCTGTGCTCATTCACGTGGGCAGAAGGAGTAGACTTTGAGAAGGGAGCATTTCTAGGGAGGGACTTGGCAGGAATTTCTCATCTCTTCCTCAGACTCATCTGCCCCTTCCCTTAGTCTAGTTGTACATAACATTAGTGCCAACATTGAATTGTTTACTTGTTTTACAAATCATACTGTCAGTCGCCTTCAGTAAGTGTTGATTTTTAATACGTAAGGCATAAGAAGAAAGTAGGCACTGAGTAGTTACTTATATGAACATGCTAGAATCCTTTCCCTACCTCCTTTTTCCAAGTTATCTTCTTATAGGTAGATCTTAACTGGAAAGGAATGTAAAGAGATGAAAATTTATCACCTTAAGTTAAATCTTAGGGTTTTTTATGTTTCTTTTCTTTTCAGATTTTCCTGAAAACATAAACTGCCGGGACAGAAATGACACAAGACTAAGCACATTTTTATGTATGATTTGCAAATTAGCATTTCATCACAGTGGCCGAATTCACAGATACCCTGTATAGATCGTATGCAGAACTGAGACTGATTTTGTACAGATCAGAATGATTGCTATGGTCTTTGCTTTGAGAAATTTTTCTGCACGATTTGCACTATAAACATTTATTTATTGTTGATCAATCCTATCATATTTAAGTTCCACTCCTGTTCCTCTGTTAAGTACCTATGCATGTAATTTTAGCTACTATCAATATTTTATAAAATTGTTTCATTTAAATTTGTATTTTTAATTTGAAACTGCCTCATTTCTTTATCAAAAATGGTTTGTTTAGATATTTTTCCTCTCAACCTTTTTGAAAAATTACTATTTTCAACTGTAGAAAGCCTTATTTTTCCTTCTTTACAGATGATGAAACTTTCAAAAAACACTTGTTTTTAAATATTCATAGTGTCAGGATATACCAAACCTACTAATGTGCCATCTCAAGAAAGTAACTTTTAATACACAATAAATCAAGAGAATACATCAGCTGCTCATATATTGTTTAATTTTTAAAATTAAGGGTACATTTAAGAAGCAATACAGTTAAATAATTATTTTACCTAATAGAAAAAATTGCCTTTCACTTCATCTAGTCCAACATAAATTTTCATACTAATTTTTTTATATAAGTATCTATAGGTTTGTGATTGAATAATGATACACTTTCTAAATTCCTAATGTTAAAAACAATCTTTTTGTTAATAAATAGTAGATCTGGAGACAGAAGTCAGTGAATTTTTTTGACCTTTACTGTGAGTTAGCTTTTCCTAAGAACAGCTTTAGTAATAAAATCAGTATTTAACTTTTAGGCAGTCTAGTTTTTAATTAATTTTATTTAAGCTCTTTAAATTGTACTATGTTCAGTAATTTGCTTCTATACAGTGTTACAGAATGAACACATGGGTAGCTGTAAAAGCTAATAAAGGAGAAAATCTGTAACTGTATGTATTTGAGGCTTGGTACGGGTCGTGTCTAAATCAGAAAACAACTTAATGCTTATTTTTGTGTAAATTTCCATCCCAGTATGTATTGTTATTCCAGATGCCAGCATATAGTACTAGTTTTTGTTTTTTCATTCTTTTTCTTTCTGTACACAGTCTTGGCAGTAGAACTTTAGGAAAAACAGAATTATTTTCTTAGACTTGAAAAATAATTGTCTTTGTGGAAGACCAGGTATTCATATGGTCTATAAATATATAATTGGAATAAAGATATTAACTTTCATTAATTGCCTGTCTGACTAGGACTGTGCTAATAATAAGGGCATGCTGTTTAATCTTCAGAATGAACAGACATGATTTTTGTAGATATGTAGATTAAATAACTGTGGTAAATGTTCTAAATTTGTGACAGTCTTCTGGGTATTTAGAAACCTCTCCGTATTGCACAGACCTGCAGAACTTCCAGTGTTCCCAGCAGTCACTGCTGTGGAGGACATAATAGCCCTATTCTTTTGCAAACAATCAGGTAGCTTTCTTAGAAACTGTAGAACCTATCACAAGAGACCAGCAGATCACAGCCATTTTAAAGGGACATTTATTCATGTGATCTGCTAATTTTATTAAACACCTATTCAGAATAAATCACGGCGGAAATACTATAGAGTAACTCAGACATGGTTTAGGTGCTTGGGTGCTCATCTGCCTTCCCCTACACACAAACTCAAACAGTCAAAACCCCCAAAACAAACTGAAACCCACATTTTCTTACACAGTAAATTTCCTCTACATAATTGTGTAATTCATCTCAATGTTTTTATTCTTTAAACCAAACTGTCCTAGTTTCATTCTATACCAGTTAACATAGCTTTGCTTCCTCCTTCCAAAATTAATTACGCAATAATAATTCCTTATAAACTAGTCATTAAAAGGGAGAGGTTTGATCATGAATATCTGCATTTAACCAGCAGACAGTTTAGTTCAGATACAGGTTGTATGAGTTGTCCAAGACAGAAAAAAGTCTGCATTTGAATAATGCTGTGAATTTTGGTTTCTATTGCAATAGAAAAAGTAAATGACTTTTCAGATAATTTTATGGTTATGTTGTTTTCTTCTAGAAAGTGGTCATTTGGAGAAGTCATGTCACAGGGGGGAAAAGGTCTGCGAAAGTAGAGATTCTGATTTTACTTCAACGTGTAAGAGAAAACCAGATGGACAGCAGAAAATAGAGGAAAGCTTAGGAGTTATTATTCAGAGTGGGGGTTTGTCATAGTCGTAGAAATTTAAGCACTAAATATCTCAAATAGAAGAAAGTTGTCTGAATAAATGGGATGTACAGTAAAGATATCTGTTTCAAAGTTGGAAGATTTTCTAGGAGTAAACAAGAGTAGGAAATTTATACTGGCACAGAGGTTGGTTGACAGGTAAGTTTGATCATAAATTACATTTGCTTAAATTGAAGCAATTTCAGTGAAAATTGGAATTAAGTTTTAAGGGAAGAAAATAAAGTTTTTGATCTTAAAGAATAAAACCATATAAAGGTTTCCCTTATCCTCACCTAACTTTATTTTTTAAAAAGTTACTTTGTTGATTGCTGAATCATGGTCAGAGTTCCTAGCTACTTCAAATCATTAAATTTTCCTCAGTATCACTAAATAACAAGTCACTTGAGCTCTAAATATTATTAGTTGGGAAGCAATCTGCCTGGAGTCAGTTTTACATTACTTTATTACCTATGCCTTAAAATAGATGCCCTAAATAAAACACCTCCTGATTGATGTTTGATTTAAAATCAAAGTGTGCTATTAGAGATTTCAGTCTTTGGGATTGGCCATGCTCTTTCAAGATCCTGTGGAAGTATAATAAAGTTTTGATATGCAATAAATTAACTTTATATAAATATTAGTGTTAGATTAACTTTTAATAGCCTAAATGTGTAAATTATAGTATCTTATAAAATGTGGAAACAAAAAATTTTGTGTCTTATGTGAAAGACATCACATGCAAGACATTTTAAAATATCAAATATTTATACTACATGTGTTTCAAAATAAATGCATACTTTTGTTTCATATATTTACTGTGTTGTTTTTAAAAAAAATTTCATTCTCTATTTTTGTAGATAAAAACTGCCAAATGGAAGAAATTAAAAGCTCATCCTCAGTATTAGGCAAAGAATTTCTAAGAGTTGATAACTACAAGAATGGCATGTAGTAAGTTGTGTTATAAAAATGTAAAACCCATTACAACTATATCCTAAGTATTATTAATAAAGTATTACTACATACACTAAATTGCAGAAAATGAACAAATACTCCTCAGTAGAGTATGCCCAAATTTTATATTCTAAAAGAATTACATTAAAAGTACTTTTATATAACACATCTCTAACATATTAGAATTTTTCTGTTTTTAAGTGATGAACACATATAAACAATTACAGTTGACTTTTGAACAACGTGGAGGTTGGGTGCCTACTATCTGCACAAACAAAAATCCATGTACATTTTTGACTCCTCAAAAACTTAACCACCAGTAGCCTGCTGTTGCCTAGAAGCCTTACTGATAAACAATTGATTACCACATATTTTGTTCATTATACATATTATATATTGAATTCTTACAATAAATAAGCTAGAGAAAAAAATGTTAAAATCATGTGAGAAAATACATTCCTGTGCTTTATTGAAAAAAAAATCTGTATATATGTGGAGCCATGCAGTTCAAACTGATGTTGTTCAAGGGTCACCTGAATACTAGATTATTTTATTTATTTAAATATATTGCTGTAGCCCTTCCAAACCTTTCATACTGGACATTTCAGCAACATAACTTTCTTAACCTTTCTCTTTTTTTTCTCAGGTTTATTGTACATAGTTGGTATACTTACTCACTATGTAAGTTTAAGATATGTAACATAATGTATATAATATAAAATGAGTACCACAGTAAGTTGACCTAGCATCCGTCATCTCATCACAGTAGATGAATTAAAAAGAAAAAAGCAGGGCACCTGGGTGGCTCAGAGGGTTAAGCCTATGCCTTCGGCTAAAGTCATGATCTCAGGGTCCTGGGATCGAGGCCCACATCAGACTCTCTGCTCAGCGGGGACCCTACTTCCCCTTCTTTCTCTGCTTGCCTCTCAGCCTACTTGTGATCTTTCTCTCTGTCAAATAAATAAATAAAATCTTAAAAAAAAAAGAAAAAAGTTATTTTTATTTTCTTGTGATAAGAATTATTAGGATTAATTAACTCTCAACTTTCAGGTATATCATGAAGCAGTGTTAGCTACATTGATGCTGTATGTTACAATCTAGTACTTACTTATCTTGTAACTGGAAGGTTGTAGCTTTTCACCACCTTTCTCCACTTCCTCCCTGCACCCCCACACCTGGTGACCATAAATCTGATCTCTTTTCCTATGAGTTGTTTTTGTTTCTTGTTTTTGATTCCACATATGAGAGAGATCATACAATTTTTGCTTTACTCTGACTTATTTCACTTAGAATAATAATGTCCTCAGGGTCCATTCATATTGTCACAAGTGTCAGGATATCCGTGTTCATTATTGTGGAATAATATTCCATTTTGTATATATTCAGCTTCTTTATTCAGCCATCAGTGGACAGTCAGGTTGATCCCATGTCTTGGCTATTGTAAATAATGCTGCTCTGAACATGGGTGTGCAGATACCTTTTAGAGTTACGTGTTTTTGTTTCTTTTGGATATATTTCCAGAAATTGAGTTGCTGGATCGTAGGGCAGTTCAGTTTGTTTTTCAAGGACAGTTTGTACTTGTGTTAATTGAAGATAATCGACAGGAAATATTGTATACGTTTCAGGTGTACATGGTGATTTGTTTGTATTATGAAGTGATCTCTATAGTAAGTCTAGTTGCCATCTGTCATACAAAATTGTTATAGTATTACTACATTGCCTATGCTGTACATTACATCCCCTGTCTTATTTTATAATTGGTAGATTTTACCTCAGAATCCCCTTCCCCTATTTTGTTTGTCCCCTCCTTCCCTCTCTGCAACCATCAGTTTGTGCTCTGTATCTTTAAGTCTGTTCCTGCATTATTTTGTTCATTTTTTTTCTTTTTTTGCTGTTTAGGTTACACATATAACCAAAATCTTACAGTATTAGTTTTCCTCTGACTTATGTTACTTAGGGTAATACCCTCTAGGTCCATCCTAGTTGTCACAAATGACAGGATTTCACTCTTTCACGGCTGAGTAATATTCCACTGTATGTGTATATATCTGTGTACACACATAAACACACACACACCACTTCTTTAATCCTTTCATATATCATGCATATTTAGGTTGCTTCAGTATCTTTGCTAATATAAATAATAAAGGGGTGCATGTGTCTTTTCTTCTTAGTGTTTTTGGTTTCTTCAGATCTATATATAGAAGTGGAATGGCTGGATTTTATGGTAGATTCATTTTTAATTTTTTGAGTAAACATCATACTGTTTTCTGTAGTGGCTATGGCTATACAGTTTACCTTCCCACCACAGTTCAACAGAGTTGACTTTTCTCCACATCCTCATGAACATGTTATTGCCTGTCTTTTTGATAACAGCCATTCTGACAGATTCAAAGTGATATTTCAGTGTGGTCTTGATTTGTATTTCACCATGGTTGTTGATGTTAAGATCTTTCCATGCCTATTAATCACCTCTTGTCTTCTTTGGAAGAGTGTCTTTTTTGGTCCTCTACTCATTTTTAACCAAAATTATTTATTTTTTTGGTTATTGAGTTGGATGAGTTTTTTATATATTTTGGATATTAACCTCTAATCAGATATGTCATTTGCAAATATCTTCTTGCATTCAGTAGGTTGCTTTTTTGTTCTGTTGATGGTTTCCTTTGCTCTGCAAAAGCTTTTTAGTTTAACATAGTCCTGTTTGTTTTTGCTTATGCTGTCCTTGTTTAAAAAGATAGACCCCCCAAAATGTTGCTAAAACCAGTATCAAAGAGCTTATTACTGCCTCTGCTTTCTTCTAGTTTTGTGGATCCATATCGTACATTTAAGTCTTTAGTACTTTTTATTTTCTTTTTCTTTTTTTTTTTTTAAGATTTTATTTATTTATTTGACAGAGTGAAACACAGCTAGAGAGGGAACACAAGCAGAGGGACTGAGAGAGGGAGAAGCAGGCTTCCCGCCGAGCAGGGAGCCCGATGTGGGACTCGATCCCGGGTCTCCAGGATCATGACCTGAGCCGAAAGCAGTTGCCCAACCAACTGAGCCACCCAGGCGCCCCTATTTAAGAGACTGTCTTTTCTCCATTGTGTGTTCTTGCCAACTTTGCCTAATATCAATTGACCATATATATATGCCCAGTTTATTTTGATCTATGTGTCTCTTTTGGTGCCATTACCATCTTTTTGTACCAAACTATATAGCCACTACAGAAAACAGTGCCATCGTGTTTTGGTTACTGTAACTTTGTAGTGTGGTTTGATATCTGGGAGCAGGATACCTCCAACTTTGTTCTCTCTCAGGGTAGCATTGGCTGTTTGATTTCTTTTGTGATTCCATACAAATTTTAGGGTTATTCTAGTTCTGTGAAAAATGACATTGATATTTTGATAGGGATTTCACTGAATCTGTATATCACTTTGTGTAGTATGGACATTTAAAAAATATTAATTCTTCCAATCCATGAGCATGGCATGTTTTTCTACTTATTTGTGTCATCTTCCCTTTCTTTCATCAGTGTCTTACAGTTTTCTGTACAGCAGTCTTTCACCTCCTTGGTAATATTTATTCCTAAGTATTTTATTCTTGCTGATACAATTGTCATTGTGATTGTTTTCTTATTTTCTCTTTCTGATAGTTAGTTATTACTGTGTAGAAATGCAACAGACTTCTGTTTATTGATTTCTGTAGCCTGCAACTTTACTGAATTCCTTTATATTAACCTTTTATTTCTAATACTTTTTTTGTGGAGGCTATAGGTTATCTATATATGGTATCATGTCATCTGCAAATAGTGACAGTTTTACTTCCTAATTTGGATACCTTGTCTTTCTTTTTCATGTCTAATTGCTATCGCTAGTTCTTCTAATACTGTGTTAAATAAAAGTGGTGAGAATAGACATCCTTGTCTTGTTCCCACTCCTAGAAGAAAAGCTTTCAGATTTTCACTGTTGCATATGATGTTAGCTGTGAGTTTGTCATATGTGGCCGTTAGTACTTGAGGTACATTTCCACGATACCCACCTTGTTGAGACTCTTTATCATAAATGGATATTGAACTTCGTCATATGCTTTTTATGCATCTATTAAGATGATCATATGATCTTTAGCCTTTGTTTTATTGATGTGATATATCACATTAACTGATTTGCAAATGCTGAACCATCCTTGCATCCCTAGAATAAGTTCCACTTGATTGTGGTGGATGATCCTTTCAACTTACTGTTGAATTCAGTTTGCTAATATATTGTTGAGAATTTTTGAATCTATGTTCATCAGTGATATTGGCCTGTAACGTACTTGGTTTTTTATGTTGTTGTTTGTTTGTTTTTCTAGTTTAGGTATCAAGGTAATGCTGGCCTTATAGAATTGGCTCAGGAAGTATTTATTGCTAATCATTTTTTTTTTGAAAGAGCTCATGGACAGGTATTAATTCTACATATTTGAGAGAATTCACCAATGAAACCATCTGGTTTTGGTCTTTGTTGGGAGTTTTTGGATTACTGATTCAGTATCTTTATTAGTAATTGGTATGTTCAAATTCTCTATTTCTTTTGGATTTAGTTCCAGAAGATTCTGTATTTCTAGGAATTTATCCATTTTTTTTCTAGATCTTCCAATTTTGTATATAATTATTCATTTTAGTCTCTTGTGATACTTTTATTCCTGATTTTATTTACTGGGCCCTGTCTTTTTTTTTTTTTTTTTTTTTTTTTTTTTTTTTTTTTTTTTTTTTTTTTTTTTTTTTTTTTTTTTTTTTTTTTTTTTTTTTTTTTTTTTTTTTTTTTTTTTTTTTTTTTTTTTTTTTTTTTTTTTTTTTTGGTTTTTTTTTTTTTTTTTTTTTTTTTTTTTTATGAGTCTGACTAAATGTTTTGAAGTTTATCTTTCCAAAGAACCAGCTTTTAGTTTCACTCATCCTTTTTATTGTTTTTGTTTTGTTTTGTCTCTATTTGCTATTTCTATTCTGATTTTTTTCTCTTTCCCCTCTTCTACTAACTCTAGGTTTTGTTTGTTTTTCTAGTTCCTTCAGATATAGGAGTAGATTGTTTGAGATTTTCCTTATTTCTTGAGTTGGGCCTGTTTCATTGTAAACTTCCCATTAGAACTTCTTTTGCTGTATCTCAGATTTGGGATGTTTTATTTTCATTTCCATTTGTCTGAAGATTTTTTTGTTTTTTAAATTTCCTCCTTGATGTCTTCATTGACCCATTGGTTGTTTAGTAGCATGTTGTTTAGTGTTTGTGTGTTGGTGCTTTTTCCAGTTTTCTTCTTGTAATTGATTTCTAGTTTCATACCTCTGTCATTGTAAAGATGCTTTCAGTCTTCTTAATTTATGGAGATTTGTTTTGTGCCCTAACATGATTAATCTTGGAGAATGCTCCATTTGCACCTAAGAAGAATGCACATTCTCAGACTGTTTGGATAGAACATCATGTATATATCTATTAAGCCCATTTGGTGTAATGTGTCATTTAAAGGTAATGTGTTCTTTTTTTTTTTTTTTTTTTTAAGATTTTATTTATTTGACAGAGAGAAACAAAGCCAGAGAGGGAGCACAAGCAGTGGGAATGAAAGAGGGAGAAACAGGCTTCCCGCCGAGCAGGGAGCCCGATGTGGGGCTCGATCCCGGGTCTCCAGGATCATGAGCTGAGCCTAGGCAGTCGCTCAACCAACTGAGCCACCCAGGCGCCCCTAAAGGTAATGTTTTCTTAATACTTTTGTCTGGAAGATCTATCCTTTGAAGTAAGTGGAGTGTTAAAGTCCAGTACTATTATTATATTACTGTTAATTTCTCCCTTTGTGTCTCAGTATTTAGGTGCTCCTAGGTTGGGTATATAAGTATTTATAAATGTTAAACCTTCCTGTTTGATTATTATTATTTAATGCCCTTATTGGTTTCTTCATATGGCTTTTGTTTTAAAGTTTATTTTGTCTGACATAAATATTGGTATTCATCTTTCTTTTCCATTTTTATGGACTTTCATCCCTTCCCCTTCAGTCTGTGTGTGTCCTTTCATCTGTAGTGAGTCTCTTGTAGGCAGCATCTTGTTTTTTTGTCCATTCAGCTACCCTTTGTCTTTTGAGTAGAGCATTTAGTTCATTTACATTTATAGTAATTACTAATGAGTATGAATTTATTGCCATTTTCTTAATTTTTTTCCTGGTTGTTTTTATATTCCCTATTTCATTCTTCGTCTCTTCCCTTGTGTTGGTGACTTTCCTTAGTGTTACCCTTGGATTCCTTTTCTTTTGCTGTATATTTATTACAAGTTTTTTGTTGTTACCAGAAGGTTCATATATAACAACCTATACGTATAGCAGTCTTTTTTAATTTTGTAGTTACTTAAGTATGAACACATTCTAAAAATACTACATTTTTACTCCCTCGTCCCATGTTTTATGTTTTTGATGTCATACTTTACATCTTTTTATTTTGTTAATCCCTTAAGTGATTATTGTAAATATAATTAATTTTGCTTTTTTTGTCTTTTCATTTTCATGCTATATAACTGGTTGATCCATTATCTTTACTATATGTTTGTTTTTATCAGTGTTTTTGTTTTTTTTTTTTAACATATTTTCTTATTTCTGGTTATGGGTTTTTCTTTTCTGCATAAAGGACCTTATAATATTTCTTGCATACCTGGTTTAGTGGTGATGAACTCTTTTAGTGTTTTCTTGTCTGGGAAACTCTTTATTTTCCTTTCAATTCTGAATAATAACCTTGCCAGGTAGAATGTTCTTGGTTGTAGGTTTGGGGTTTTTTTGTTGTTTTGTTTTTTTTTTTCTTTCTTTCAGCAGTTTGAATATACTGTGCCACTTTCTTCGGACCTGCAATGTTTCTCTTGAAAAAATCACCTGATAGTTCTGTTGGGAGAGGGGTTTTCTTTATTTGTAACCAATTGCCTTTCTCTTGCTGCTTTTAAGATACTCTCTTTATCTTTAATTTTTTACCTTTTCACTAGAATGTGTCTTGGTATAGATCTCTTTCGGTTTCTCTTGTTTGAGACTTGTCCTTCCTGGACCTGCATGTCTGTTTCCTTTCTCAGATTAGAGAAGTTTTCAGCCATTATTTCTTCAAATAGTTTTTACCCTTTTCTCTTTTCTTTCTGGGATCCCTTTAATGTGATTGTTACTGTTCTTGACATCACAGAGACCTCTTAGACTATCATTTTTTTAATTCTTTTTTTTTTTTATTCAGTTTCGGTAGTTTTTACTATCCTGCCTTCCAGATTGTTGATCTATTCTTATCTAATCTGCTGTTTATTCCCTTTACTGTAGTTCTCATTTCTGTTATTTAACTCCAGTTTGGATTGGTACTTATATTTTTTCTTTGTTGAAATTTCTACCTTCTCATCCATTGTTCTTCTGAGTTTGGGGAGCATCTCTATGGCCATTACTTTGAATTCTTTGTTAGATCAGACATCTCTGTTTTGTTTTGTTCTTTTTCTGAAATTTTATTCTAGGTTTTCTTTTGGAACATAGTACTCTGTCTCCTCATTTTGCCTCTTTCTTTCTACATATTAGGTAGTTCAGTTATGTCTCCTAGTCTAGAGGGAGTAACTTTTTGTAGGGGATATCCTGTAGGGCCCAGAAGTGCAATTCCCATTGGCCATCAGAGTCAGGTGCTCCACGGTTGCCATCTATGTGGGCTGTGTGTGCTCCCTCTTACTGTGGTGGGCCCACAGATGCTGTGGGCACACTGGTAGGCACGGATGGCCCCTAGCATGCATGGTTGCAAGGGGCAACCATGAATCCTGTAGGGTAACTGGTAGGCAGGAGTGACCCTTGGCCTGGAAGCCTGTGGGTCCTGACCTCAACAGCTCCTGTGCACTGGTGGGTGTAGTTATTCTATTTTAATATTCTGAGCATCCCCCATCCTGTTTTCTCTACTTGTTGCACCAGTTTACACTTCTACCAAGTGCACAAACATTCCTTTTATCCACATCCTTACCAGCATTTGTTATGTCTTATTGAGGATGGCCATCCTGACAGGCATGAGATGATGTGTCAGGGATTTTGATTTGCATCTTTTCATATAACTGTTACCTTTCATGTGTCTTCTTTGGGGAAAGTATAGTCAAGTCTTTTGCCCATTTTTTAATTGAATTATTTTTATTGCTGAGTTTTTATAAGTTCTTTATATTTTTTAGATCTTAACTCCTTATCAGATATATAGTTTGCAGTATTTTTTCCCCATTTCATAGGTTATCTTTTCACTTCATTGGTTGTTTTGCAAAAGAAACTTTTAGTTTGATGTAATCCCACTTGTTGATTTTTTTATTTTGTTGTTTTTGTTTTCGGTGTTACATCCAAAAAAAGTCATGACCAAGACCCATGTCAAGGAGCTATTTTCCCTTTTTTAATTTTAGGAATTTCACTTTTTCAAGTCTTACATTTACGTCTTTAATCCATTTCAAGTTTTTGTAAGTGGTATAAGATATAGTTTCATTCTTTAACATGTGAATATCCAGTTTTTCCAGTAACATTCATTGAAGAGGCTATATTTCTCTAAAGTGTTCTTGGCTCCCTTGTCAAATAATAGTTGACCCTATATGTGTGGGTTTATTTCTGAGCTCTCAATTCTGTTCATTGATCCATTTGTCTGCTTTTATATACTATAGCTTTATAGTATAGCTTGAAATTAGGAAGTTTAATGTCTACTGCTTTTATCCTTTTTGTCAGTATGTCTTTGGCTAGAGTCTTTTGTTGTTCCATATCAATTTTAGGAATTTTTTTCTACTTCTGTAGGAAAATGCCACTGGTATCTTCATAAGGATTTGCATGAATCTGTAGATGGCTTTTGGCAGTATGGATATTTTAACAATATTAATTTTCCCAGTCTAGGAACACAGGATATCTTTCCATGTATTTGTGTCTTCATCCATTTCTTTCATTAATTTATTATAGTTTTCAGAGTAGAGATCTTTTACTTCCTTGGTTAAATTTATGCCTCAGTATTTTATTGCTTTTGATGCTATTGTAAATGGGATTGTGTTCTTTATTTCTTTTTCAGGTGACGTGAGCCATCAGCATGGTCACTTAAGGTGATTTCCCTCCGCAAGGCACAGAATACTTACCCTCCCACAAAGTGTGAGGAGTATGCATGGGGCAGCAGAATCTCCACCCTGTTTGTTTGCTACTCCTTTTCCAGAATGCTTGATTTATAGAGACCAACTCTAACATATAGCAACGTGCTTTTGTTTTTAGCTTGCCCTTGTTAAATATAGCTCAATCTTAGACATCCTATTACAGAATTAAAACGCTTCTAATGTAAGATTTTACTAAGATAGTCGTAGTTTCTGGGTAGAGAAAATTTTACGAATTGTTACTAATGCCCTTTTTCCATAGAGCATAACCTTAAAGGAATGTAGTTAGATTTTACCAAACTGATCCACTTAGAAACATACTGTCTGGCACATTGCAGGATTTTATGATATGTAACCACTGACTCTACTTTGATCATGCTGTACTTTCTAAGCTGTCTCTTACTCATACTGAGCTCTGCTACTGACTAACTCATAATAAGTTAGTCATAGTGACTTGTACCCTACTGGAGTTTATAAACAAAAATTATATCAGACATTATGTACTAATTCAGGGTTGCTTGCGTTGATAAGAAATAATGTACTGTACCATGATTCATCCCCCTTGGGTACTGGGTTTCCTCTTGAAAGGTCACTCTGATCTTCCCTCTTTGGATGAAAAATTTCATCATAGGGCCACTCTGGTCTAACAATGACGTTTGTAAAGCAGTATAAATAAAGGTCCCTGAGAACAGTGTTATCAGGAGATCCCCACACCACTCTTCGAATCCGGTCTTCTCATTCGGAATCGCCAACACCGTCCCCACTTTCTGGACCCTGACTATTGCTGGGGCCTGGCTCCCGGCATTCAGGTCTTTTGTTATTGTATAGAAATGTACAAATGTACAAATTTTTGTGCATTAATTGAGTATCCTGCAACTTCACTGAATTTGTTGATTAGATTGAACCTTTTTTTTTGGTGGAGTCTTTAGATTTTGTTTATAAAATCATGTCATGTATAAATAGAGACCATTTTACTTCTTCATTTCCATTTCTGATGCCTTTTATTTCTTTCTTGCCTGATTGCTCTGTCAAGGACTTCCATTACAAAGTTGACTATGAATGATGAGAGGGAGTACATATGTTATATTCCCTATCTTAAGGGAAAAGCTTTCACCCTTTGACCACTGAATATTATATTAGATGTAGGCTTATCATATATGGCCTTTATATTATGTTGAGATTCATTCCTTCTATATGTAATTGGTAAGAGTTTTTAATCATGAAAGGGTGTTATATTTTTCTATGCCTTTTCTGTATCTATTGCAATGATCACATTTTTTTATTCTGTTAAATCCATGTATCACATTGATTGCACATGTTCAGTTATCCTTCCATCCCAGGTATAAATCATTCTTGATCATTGTAAATGATCCTTTTCATGAGCTGCTGAAGTCAGTTTGCTGATATTTTGTTGAGAATTTTTGCATCTCTGTCATCGGGGATATTGGTTCATAGTTGTTATGTCATCTTGATGTAGTGACCCCTTAATCTTTTATATAATGAACTTCTTTGTCTCTTTTTACAGTTTTTTAAAGATTGTATTTATTTGCAAGAGAGAGAGAACAAGCAGGGGAGGGGGAAGAGGGAGAAAAGACTCCCTGCTGAGCCAGGAGCCAGACATGGGGCTTGATCCAGGACCCTAAGATCATGACCTGAGTCAAAGGCAGACGCTTAATGGACTGAGCCGCCCAGGTGCCCACTTCTTACAATTGTTAAAGTCTGTTTTGTCTGATACAAATATAGCTACCCTGGCCTTTTTTTGGGGGGGGGGGGCAGTCACCAGTTGCTTGAAATGTCTTTCTTCACTCTCAGTCTCTCAGTCTGAAGTGGGTCTCTTGTAGACAGATTATCATTTGAGTCTTATTATTTTAATCCACTTAGGCTTTCTGTATCTTTATACTGGAGAATTTAATCTGTTGACCTTTAAGGTAATTATGGGTAAGGACTTACTATTGCCATTTTGCTGTTTTATGTTTATTTTGTAGATCCATTGTTCCTTATTTCTTAATCCTGTTGTCTTTATGGTTTGATGTTTTGTCATTATCCATTTACTTTGACTTCTTGTCATCTTCTTTTATGTAATTACTAAGGTTTTTCTTTGTGTTACCATGAGGCTTATGTAAAATATCATAATATTTAACACCCTATCTTTAACTAGTAGCAAGGGGTCTCCTCTTTCAGACTTAGCCTGTTTGATTTGGCAGAGACATTTCTTCACCAGTCAGCTTAGTCTAGGTTTCTGGACATGTCTGCTGACAGCATCTTTGGGTAGGTAGGGCCTACTATTAGAGTCTATTTTTGGACAAGGCAGCTATTCATGCTTTGAGGTCAGGGATATGTTAGGGACCAAGACTCGATGGATAGCACTGCTGACTTGGTTCCCTACACAAGACAGGCTGTGGTATGGTCTTTGTGATTTCCTGAATTCTTTGGTTAGACTTACTAGAAGGTTGGGACTGAGTACTATATTTAGCATTCGTTGGGGCTATGAGGATGAGACCCAAGGCCTGCATACCTTGTTTGGGGACCTGATTCAGGCAAGAGTATGCACTGAATATCCTGATCAGATGAGGCCACTGGTTTTGCTTTAGAGATTTGGAAAGTCACGGGTTGTGCTCTTTTCAAGTGCCCTGTAAATGGTGTTGGATGGGCTGTGCAGTTTCCTGTGTGCTCTGGTTAGCTTCCCTGTGTGGTGGGTTGGAGGTTGTGTTTGGCAATAAGTGAGGCTACAAACTAGTTTCTCTGGTTGGGTACAGCAGGAGAAGCAACTCAAAGGCCATTAAGGCTCTTTGTGTCTTTATTCAAGCCAACCCATGCCTCACATTCCTGGCCAAACAAGACCACTGGACTTGCTAGTGTATCAGTTCTGCCCACCTGCTTCTTGGCTTAAAAGTTGCTGGATCACACATCTTTCAGGTGTTTTTATCAGCCTTTCATATCAGATGGTGCCCATGCCTTGTAGGTGTGGGGATTGGAGAGGGCTAGGCAAGAGCCCACTTACACAACTCCCAAATTTTCCTGAAGAGATTTTTCTGATCAGGAGGGGCTGGGAGCCATGTTCTGCAGCAGTGTAGCTATGGCTTGGCTCTTCTGCCAGGACATGAGAAGACCAGGCACCAGGGCCAGCAGAATTCCTTCTTTGGGGGCCCAAATTTTACAGACCTGAACCCTGCTGAATTCCCCAGATTGTGCCACTGACTTGGCCTGCAAATGAACAAAACCACTGGGACTATTAGACTGTGCTCATAGAAACTCAGTCTTCCAAGTCCCAACTGTTGGTTGTTGGAAGTCCCTCTCCCCTTCTCTGTCTCAGGCTCCTAGCAGTTGAACCCCGTACTTTCCCTTCAGTCTTTCTGGAGTGAAACCTGAGTAGGTGCTCCAGCTAAGTAACCTTCAACATTGGGTGGGTAGGGGGCTGGCTGTCACCCAGGGGTGCTCCCCACTAGAGGAACTGTAAGCTCAGGAGGATAGCTCCATGTAGTGGTGAGGCAGCCTGGGGGAGGAGCAGTGTGGTCAGCATGTAGCTATTCCTCTTACCCTTCTAATGCAGTCTTTCTTGGTCTCTGTTGTGCTGTGGGGGGGCCTTAGCCTCACTCCTGAGCTCTAGGATCCCCTTAGTGGTGTTTTGTCCATGAATAGTTGATAGTTATCTTCTTGTGAAGGGGAGAAACAACCTCTGTACCATGTCGGTGATGTTACTCCTCTTCTCTCTCTTACCTTATTCCATTTCAGCAAAATTTAATACATTAACTTAGTAACAGATTTTACCTATTCAAAATATTGATGTCTAGGGGTGCCTGGGTGGCTCAGTGAGTTAGGCATCTGAATCTTGATTTTGGTGCAGGTCATAGTCTCAGGGTTGTGAGATTGGGCCCCATGTCAGGCCCCGTGATCAGCAGGGAGTCTGTTTGGGATTCGCTCTCTCCACCCTTCCTTATGCATGTACACGCTGTCTACAATAAATCTATAAAGGAAAAAATGTTGCTGTAGATTGTAAAAGTGGACCCTTTACATTCTAAAATGTGCTGATAATTAATTAAAAACCATGTAAATGTTATTTATCTCTGTCTAAATGTTTTCCACTAAGTTTCTTCAGAGCAAAAGTTTATTATCAAATTATTTTCAGAACTTTCAGCAGTGGTTACTAATGTTAAATCATATTAACCAGTTACACAATTTCTAACATGATAGGTAATATAACTTATTACATTGTTAAATAGCTAGGACAGCCAAATTCTCTGGTTTTTAGTTGGGTGTTTTTCCTCATTGAAATGTGACACTGCTAACTTCATTATACTGAAAGAATCGGGCTGATGGTTGGCCCACATTGTCATGGTAATGCAGTCTCTGGAATAGTAAAAGGTTATTTTGAAATGCTATATTTCATAACATAATTTAAAATGTTATATTGAATATGGTCCAAATTCATATTTTAAGAACCAAAGAGTAAATGTTGCTTCTGTTTTATTACGTATTAGACCCGTGTTAAAGAAAAAGTGAATTATAAGTATCAGCATTTGTTAAATGAGGAGATTCCAGAAAAAAGGAAACAAGATTATAATAACAATTCAAAATATATAATTAAAGGAAAAGTTAAAGTGATCATTAAACCTGAAAGATAAGCTCAAGCAATTATAAAGCTTCTCAGTTACAGAGACACATCTGCCAACCAAAAGGGGTATGTTTCCACAGTGTGCTCTGTTACTAGAAATACTGTAACAGAGACAGGATGGAAGGCAATGTCAGATGTTTTAGAAAACAAAATATATATCTGGAAGTGAGATACGAGGAAAGACTGAGGATAACAGGTGTGAGGGGAGGAGGAGTCCAGGTACTTTTTGAGCAGATGCATGCCATGACAAGGATTTGTACTGATGACTCAGGTGATGGAAGAGGTCAGCACTACGTAGTGAACAAAACTTTCTGAGTCTAGAACAACTTTTAAAATGGGGAATTCTTCTTTTATATATGTTTTATAAAAGAAAGAGCTACATCCTGTTCTTCAACATCTAAAGAAACGAAGAGTTGGACTTGTTTCCCCTTTTTGTTGCTACATTTTATAATTCTCAATGACATGTACCATTTCTTGAATTATTTTTTATTTTAAATTGCACTGCTCCCTTATTTTTGGAAAGCATTTCTGGTGTGTTCTTTATTTTGGATCTCCACAGGGAAACTTCAGGCAGTGAGAAACACAGCTTCATCAGAGTCACGGTCCTTTCCACTGTCTTCACTTGGTGCACACTCCCCACCACTTGGAGACCGGCAGCTCAGATCCTCCACCCCAGACTCCTGATCACTGTTGGCTGACAGATCTGGATCTGAGCTTTTCAGATTGTCTTGGGTTAGAATGAGAGCAGAATCTTCATCACCTTGTGAAGGACTCCTGGATGGAAATGATTTCATATTTCCACTGTAATCCTGGGGAGTGTTGGCTGTGCTGTTATCTGAGGTAGAAAACCCTGAGTGTTTGCTGGGTTCACTCTGCTTATTCTTCACTTCAGTGTGATTTAACTGGACTTTCTGAATTTTTTCCAGCCTCTAAAAAAAAAAAAATTTTTTTTCAGAGAAAAATCATAAATAATTTAGCATTTATTACTTTCTAGCTCTGGGTTTAATGTTAAGAACATGGAATTTAAATGGACATGGGTTCAAAGCCAGACTTTATGACCTTGGACAAAATAATTAGATTCTCTGAGACTTGGTTTCTTCATCTCTAATTAAGGAAGGTAATACCTGCTTTAATATATAGGATTTCTGTAAAATTAAAAAAAAAAAAAAAAAGAATAACCATATAAAGCACCTGGCAATCAGGAGTCATCCTTCTTTCTATACCTGTGAGGTTTTACATAATGATTTTCATCTTATGAACTCAAAATACATTTTTTGGAAAAAATCAGGAATGAGGTGTTTATTATTGATGTTTTTAAATTAAGATATGTCACCATAAAGTCCTCTTCTAAAGTATACAATTCATTGGTTTTAGTATAGTCACAAGGTTACACAACAATTCACTACTACTTAATTCCAAAATATTTTCATCATCCCCAGAGAAAACCCATATCCATTGATAGTTACTCCCTATTCCCCCTTCCCACAGCCCGGCAACCACTAAACTACTTTCTATCTCTGTGGATTTGCCTAATCTGGACATTTCCTATAAATGGAATCATACAGCATATGTCCTATTATGTCTGGCTTCTTTCCCTTAGTTTATATTCTCAGGGTTCATCCATGATGTGGCATGTATCAGTACTTCATTACTTTATGGTTAAATAATACTACACTGCATGTATACCCACAATTTTGTTTATCTCTTCATCAGATAATGGACATTTGGGTTCAAAATACATTTTACCAGATTTCATCCTTTGGCATCAGCCATTACATACTTATTTCAAAAGCATTCTCCTTATGTGCAAAGAGCACTGTGCTGGGCAATATGAGTAACGGAGATGATACAGATCCAGCCGTGAGGAGCTTGGAGTAGGGAGGCAAAGTTCAGGTAATGTAAGAATTTGGAAGAGGTCAAAATTATTTAAGAGGGTGGGTGGGATGGCTAGAGGGAAGAGATCCAAATAAGCTTCAGAAATGAAGGAGCATTTTTTGCAAAGATTTTATTTATTTAACAGAGATAGAAAGCAGAAGTAGGCAGAGCAGCAGAAAGAGGGAGCAAGGAGCCTGATATGGGGTTTGATCCCACTGGGAACATGCTCTGAGCCAAAGGCAGCTGCTTAACCAACTGAGCCACCCAGGTGTCCTAATGAAGGAGCATTTTAACAGGACTGTGAAGGAATTAAACTGAGGTGCTGGTGATGGTTAGAGCACTGATGGCAGGAGGAACAACGAGAAAAAAAAAAACCACAATAGTAGGAAGAGGTCGTTGTGCACAAGAACAGTTAAATTTGAGCAAGGGCAACACACAGTGGATGGAACTAGAGGGTATTATGCTAAGCAAAATAAGTCAGAAAACAAAACAAAATAAGATAAAGCCAGAGAGGGAGACAAACCATAAGAGACTCTTAACTTAGGAAACAAGCTGGGGTTGCTGGAGGGCAGGGGTGGGGGGATAAGCTAACTGGGTGATGGACAGTGGGGAGGGTATGTGTTATAATGAGCACTGGGTATTATAGAAGATCCAGAATCACAGACCTGTGCCCCTGAAACAATACATTATATGTTACATTAAATTTAAAATTGTTTAAAAATTTGAGCAAAGGCAATAGTAGAGAATAAAGCTGAAAGGATTGATTACTGAATTGTGGGAAAATCTTAAATGCCAGGCTAAGGGGTTTTGACTTTGTTATAAAGGAAAAAGAGCCAATGTCTTTTAATTAAGGTTTTTCTAAGTATTTTTTTTTCATTTTTAGTATTTTAACAAACAAACAAAAAATTGGAATAGACCAGGAGAATCCTAAGCTTTTCCTAAAGCTTGGGTATCTTTAAGAAAAGGAATGGCAAAAATCATAGAGGCTTTTACCAGAGCTCCAAAATCCTAAAAACTACTAACCTGTGCTTCATTTCAATTGTCTTTGTGTGTTACTTAATTGAAGGTCTCTTAGCCCCAGTGACAACTCACAATCATTGTGGAGCTCGAAAGATTCTCTAAGTCTCTGGGCTTAGAGCCCTGGAAGTAGGATTTTTTGTGAGGTGATTTTGATGCACGAAAACTTTCTCCAGGCATGTAAACTTAAGGTAGAGCTCTCCATGTAAGTCCAAAGATGGTCTGCTTAACCTTTGCAGGTTTATAATAGACTAAGATTTATGCTTGATTTTAAAAGTTCTCAAAACCATGACTATCTTCATTGGTGGGGTCCCTGAACCATAGTGCATGTCCCCCAGACCATCATTTTTAGGGGTGACTATCCATTAGACAAAAGAGTAGACTTTGTTGGAACTCATCTTAAAATATTTCGCCAACTTTTATTTCATTAGACGTTACCAATCTACTACATATCTCAGGAGCATGGAGAAAAGGCTGTTCATCTTATTTTAATATTTAGTCTCAGTTCAGAATTCAGGTCCAGACCACAGGAATTGGTTGCCAGTTCTTGAGCAACTGAATGACATGATGATGCCATGGAGTTTTAAGAGGAGTAAAGCAGAATGAAGCAAAGAATTCAAGTGATTTTGGTGAGCATCTAAACCAGTGGTATCACTGGAAACAAAGTAATATAATAAGCAAAAATATGCTATATTATAACCTTCCTGCCCAATTACTGGGAAATTATAAAAGCCAGATATTAGGTTGTTACTAAGTTGAACTCAGCTATTACCATTCATAGGCTAATGTAATAATGTTCTTAAAAGTAGAGAAATTTTTACGACACATGCATATATCTGATTTGGTTTTCACTCTGAATCCCAATTTTTTATGTGCCCTCCAGAAAGAATTCATGTTCGTTTTCTCAGATAACAGTAATAAGTAAAACCTGACCTACCGTAGGAATAACCAACTAGTTCAGCAAACCATGTGAGGGAGTCCCAAGCCAGATGTCCAAATGTACTAAGTATCTAGGCTGGGGCTTCGGTTATCTGGCTGCTCACCTGTGGGGTTCTGTTTCAGGTTATCCATTTAGCTAAAAATATGAAATGGCTATGCTGCTGCGTTTCACATATCCTGAGTCATGAGAGGCGTTCCTGGAACAGTGGTTGTGAAGAGAGACAAGAAAGAGACAAACGAGAGTAAGTGTGTCTTACTTCTTCTAGGGCCTCTAGTTCCTCCTCCAGCTGCTGAGTCTCCTCCTTCACTGCCATAAGGTAATCCGTAATGGACTGTCGAGGCTGTAGTCCCTTTTCAAAGCGGTTGTACATCCCATTCCAAAACCTGCAAAAGATGGCAGTGCTTTAGGGCACCACAGTCTGAATTCACTCCCTCCAGTCTTCTCGGTATCTGCCATGCCAGAGTCCCTGAGTCCTAATAATCACCAATGGTGAGCTCAAAAAAGACACTTAAGGTAATGATTTCATGTTGATACTCTCTTTTACTTGGGTCAGTAAATTTCTTTTGAGAGGGTCAGTTCATGGTGAGTCTACTTGTACCTATGGATCTGAAATTAAGAAGCCCTGTATCTTTCTAAAGTAGACCTAATTAGCACATATTAACATATTCTTTTTCTTTTTAAGAAAATGGCTTTTAGTTTTGAAGTAAACTTGGAAAATTAGTGATTATATTAACATTTAGATTCTTTAAGCATTGCAGATTTGGGTTTGTTTTTTTTATTGCCACCACCAAAAATTGACATTTCCATTTGCAATAAATTTCCTTTTTTTATCCTACACAATAAAGCATACTGGATTGCAAAGAATAAATAGTATTATCACAGGAATGTCTGTAGATCTGTGCTTTACTTAGACAAGTACTTTGAGGGCAGGGATTTAGTGCCATTCATTGTTTTATCCATAGTGTCTAGAATAGTGCTTGACTCAATAACACACTTGTTGACTGGCTATTATTAAGAAATTAGGAGCAGTACAACTGATTGCATTCTATCAACAGTTCTCAAAACCGCTGTATTACGGCTTTTTTTGTGTGTGTGAAATATTTTTTCAAATTCTGGGGAAATAATTAGATTGAAATAATCAAGAACAAAGGCAAATTGAGGAGGGAAAAGCTCTAGAGGAAGTCACTAATCACTAAGTACATTCTGGGGGGGTGCATAGGGAGAAAGAACGTGGTTTCTCAGTTTATTCTATGTAAGTTCGTCTTTTTGCTGACTACTGAGACAGCCTTCCACATTGTACAACTTCCACGTAGAGAAGCCAAAGGATAAAATATAACATGCAGCTCTAATAGAATCTGTAGGATGCCACCTTGCTCTCCATATCTCAGTATACAGTCTTAAAATAATTTCTTTCCAGAGGGAAGTAATTCCACTAGGCAGAGTTTCAGCAGAGAAAGAAGGTAAGCTATGTCATGATCACAACCGAAACTTGTGATTCCACGTTTAACTTATAAGATACTTGGTTTATTTGGTCCGTCCTTTCCTCTATCCTTTCTTGCTTCCCTCCCTCTTTTTTTTTTTTTTTTTTGCTTTTAAATAATATTGGAACTTATATTTTTAAAGTATCATTTTTATAAAACATTGACTTCTAAAGAGAATTTGATATGTAGGGGAAAGGAAAGGGAGAGGGGACACTGGCAAAAATACTGGATCAGATATTTAAGCATTCTTTAGTGTGTTTTATGTCAAAAAAAAAAAAAACAAAACAAAACCCTGAGGCCCAGTATTCCATATGCTTTGGCCTCCGGATACTAAACAGTGGCAGAATCTACATTCATAAGCATACTCAGTAAGGTCCTAGAGGTTTACGTACTTGTACATGAAGTTGCATGGCGTTGTGGGGAGACGAAGGGTCCCATGGGTCTGACTGTGATCAGCTCTAAATAGAGGATTCATATAGTCGGCGCGATTCTTCCACAGGTGAGCCCACAAAGAGTAGGTTCTTTCTGGAATTCTGTTATAAAGAAGAGAAGCCTGAAAATGACCTATCTTGGCTCTTAGAAATTGTAGATACATAGTATTTCAACTGAAAAGGGATGAATAATTGTGAGGTGAATATCCTGTGTCCCTGTTCTGTAGCAGGAAGACTTACAGTCTGTGTATGTCTTCACTATCCAGCAGAAGGACACTGGGATAGTGTCAACCTCTCTGCTACGTGCACTGGCCTGGACGAGATGTTTACTTCCTCTGAGTGTAAAATAGAACTGCTGTGTAACTGGGGAGAAATTCTTCCCCAAATAGTCACTGAAATTTTCTTATTTGCCAGGTCCTGTTTAAATGCTTCACCTGTTTTCTCTCATCCAGTCTTCACTGAACTCCTATGAGATCTGTCCATTGTACAGTTGAGGAAACCAAGGCTAAGAGAAATGGAGTAGTATCACAAAGACACACAGTAAGTGGAATAGCTAGGATTCAAAGGCAGGCAGACACCAGTAAAGTGGTCCATCACAGCAAACCACAGAACTGTCTAGGAAAACAGGGGAGCTCGACGGAAGCACTCTGCTACTTTTCATCATTTACTATTTATCAGGAATCACACTTAAAGTTCCTGAGAAAAAACTAACAAGTATCCACCAGAAAAAGCGATTTGTACAAAACCAGTGAAATCCATTTTACTTGAACTGGTCATTTCCAAAATTATATAAGATATTATTATATATACCACAGTTAAAATCATTTTATGGCCATTTCAAAACTGTTCCCTCGTTGCAGTTCATAAAGCACTTTGCTATTAAGTTTTCGACTTTGCAGTTTATTTTAAATTCTACAGTTCACTGATTTTCCTCCTGGATAAAAACAATACAGTTTTAATCTGAATAAAAGAATGATTTGAGTTTCAAATTTGCTTTCCCAGTTAGATTTGCAGTTGTTATTAGAAGAGTATATCCTCTGAAGATGTCTAACTTTTTCCTTTAAGGTACAAATATCGCTTTTCTCTGACTCCACGAAGTTTCCTTTCAATATATGAGTGCATCAAGTCTGCCAGTCTGTCTATGGATGTATGCCGTAAATGAGCTTGTGTCCATCTATGTCAGTCGCTGACATGAAACCATTTATAAAGTGGTGTCAGGAAAGAGAAAATAACTTTAATCTGTCAGTATAAATATGTGGCTGAAATTCTCAGTCACAAAATCCTTAGATAAAAATTAAACAGCAAAACACTTACCTGAGTTCTTGTCGCTCCTTTTGACTGTTACATAAGAAGTTTCCAAACTGGCAGGAATAAACGTGATGTTGAATGTGAATCAGAAATCTCTCATTGAATTCAAAGGCACAGGGAAACTGTTCCATTAACTGCCAGACACACTCAATGAACTGATCAATAACTGGAGAGATTTCTTTTGGATCACCATCTAGATTGCCATATCTATACAAAATATTAGAGATTTTATAGCAAGTTGGGGTTTTTTATTTACAAAGCTATAAAGGCAAACACTATCACACAAGAAACCCTAGTTTCTAGATAAACCTTATAAACCTGAGGTGAAGTGGAAAAAATTAACTTCTTAAATTCCACTTTCAAGAGAAACTTTGTACTGAAGGTCTGGCTAGAGACGGGGCATATTGGGGATGTCTGGGTGGCTCAGTCGGTTAAGTGTCTGCCTTAGGCTCAGATCATGATCTCAGGGTCCTGGGATCAAGCCCTGCATCAGGCTCCCTGTTATGTGGGAAGCCTGCTTCTCCCTCTCTGCTTCCCCTCCTTGTATTCCCTCCTTTGCTGTCTCTCTCTTTCTCTCTCTCAAATAAATAAATCTTAAAAAAATTATAAAAAAAAGAAGTGACATATTGTTAGAAAAGAATTAGTGAAAGAGGTAAATTTCAAGGGAGCTTTCCATGGCAAAAGAACATTTTTTTAAAGCATTTTATAATTAAAGTTTCCAAAGTATATCAGGACTTTTGAAGTAGATCTTCCACTTTATTTAATTAGCAAGTTGTGGAAGTGTTAATTTTTTGCTTTTGCCCTGCTTTGTTGGAAAAAAGAGGAAGAAAGACAACTTGAAAACAAACTGTGGTTTCCCAAGTTTCTTAGATATTTCTAGAGCAGTGTTAAACCTGTCACATAATTTATTTCCCATGTGACGACTCCCATATACCTTTATATCTCTCATCTTTGTTTTTCAAGAGTACATCAGAATCTTCTCCCTCACATTTGTATTCATTTTTTTAAGTAGGTTCCACACCCAACATGAAGCCCAAACTGGGCTTCACAACCCTAAAATCAAGACCCAAGCCAAGACCACGAATTGGATGCTCAACTGAGCAACCCAGGCACCCCTTGTATTGATTTCTAAATGAAGGCTGCCTAGTCCTTTACAATATTATATGAATTTTAGAATCCAAAAGGGGCACTTGGGTGCCATCAAATTCAAATTTACCGTATAGAACCTTATCTGCTCAGCAATGGATAACCAACTTTAGGAACAGAAAGGAGCAAAGATCAGTTTAGGAGTTTTTCTAAGAGTGAAAACATTAGAAACTGGAAACTTCTCAAAAGTTTCAGGTCCACTCAACTTGATAGCTTTAAAAAGGGCTTTCTCATGAAACAATTACATAGCTGATCTTTGTCCATTTCCACCTTTCTGTCCATATATCCTCCATCTCAGAGATGCTGTCACAAGGTAGAACCTCATTCATCTGTGATACAATATATATATAATAAAACTTTAACTTTTTGAATAAGATACACAAAATAAGAGTGTTTTCTCCCACTCAATTGAAAACTTCAGAAACATTTTTTATCATACACATTCAAAACATATTTTTTTTTACCTGTGATTAAATTTATGACCAAAGGAAATCCAGTCCTTTTCAATTAATACCTGCACAAAAAAGAATATAAATATCATGGAGAGATGCAAACAAGGAAAGATAAGAGACCCCTAACCAACAGTGTTGAAGGATTCAAAGGATCTTAGAGAAGTCACTATCCTCAGTGCAGATGACTGCACACTCGCCGTCCACTGGTACAGATGCTCAGGACAAGAAAAAGCTGAAGGTCATCATTGGGAGAAACAAATGGGAATATATATATGAAAAAGTAATAGCACCCACTGAGTGCTTGCTGGAAAACACTGTTCATAGCGCTTCATATATAATCTTATTTCACTCTGGGACAAGTATGATCACTCATTTCTCAGAAGGAGAAAAAGGTTTAATTCTTAGATCACGCTATTAAGAAATGGTAGATGCTACCTCATAACCTCGCTCTTTCTACACCAAAGCCCATCTTTTAACCAACAGGTCTCTAATACCAAATACCAACCTTACAAGAGCAATGAGGAATATTTTCCTGTGATCTTTATGACCTGCTAGAAAAGTCCTAAAATGACAAGTGTTGGGGATATAATAGAGTTTCAGCCCTGCTTTGGAGTTGGGGTAACACAAGTTTATAATCTCAAATTATCTGGATTTTAAAAAGAATCAAATAGCACAGATATTCCCGTGCTCTACAATGGCCAGAGATTTCCCTTAAAAAATACGGAGTGGTTGAAGTTTGCCCTTGACAACACGTAAATTTAATGGGGCAGAATCAAAAAGAGTCATGGTGGTACAAGATGCATGAAGAGTTGTGTGAGCCAGGAACCCTCCACTCTCCAAATGGAAATGAAGGAATCCACCCTTCCTAACCTCATTCCAGGGGAGGGGTCTGAAGCTGGAGTAGCACTCTGACATCTCTGCTATCACAGGGAATTGGAAGTTCTCCAACACTTTCAAAAAACAGATAAAAAGCCCTTAAAGGTAACCTGCCTCTGCTACTTCTCTTGTCCCCAGACTGTGAGCTGATCTTACTCGATGAAGGAGATCCAGCAGTAGAGATAGCCGGTCAGCCGCCTCTGTCAGCAGCTATCCCTAGCATGGATTCAGGATCCACTGAGGCACTTTCTACCAACTCATGGTGCCAGCGGCAAGAACCGGCTAGGCTTCCGGTCACTAGAAAGCCCCTGCAGTCAAGCTGAAGAAAAGGGCTCCAGCTTGGTCAGAGCTTCACCATCCCAGGAACTACGGAAGTATTCTGCGGGTGGAAGGAACACCCTGGGATGTTGCCCTGGGATGCACACTTAAAAGGTGAAAGCCTAGGAAAGGATGTACTCATAATTTCAACAGAGAGCACAGAAACAATGACATTTTCTGTACTCTCAGCCAGAGTTGTGAAGGACTACCTAAAAAAATCAAAATAGTAAATAAATCTTTCCTCTCAAGGAGTTTTCATGGATAAGTCAGAACATTTTTTTCTCCAAATATTTTTTCTGAAAAATGTTTTCTTCCACAGGTTCACATTACCTCAAACTTGAAATATTTATGAGCAATTCATTATAAAATTCACTGTTTTACAAACTACTGAATATAGTTTATATTTGCCCCAAATTTACATTTAATAGCACCAATTTGAATTGCTTCCAGTATCCAAGAAATTCACTTCTTTACTCCAAGACCACTTCCTACTTTTTCCCCATTAATCTTGCTGATCTACCAAGAGAAGAATAACAGTGAGAGGAAAAAAAGCTGCCAACAGTTGTCAAAAGAGAGGTGCATTCTGTTCAAAGCCCTGTGTGGGAGAGAAGCCCGGCCGCCACACTCACCATAAAGCCCTTCAGAGTCCGGTAATGCGGATCCAGCAGAAGGCTGGCCACTGAGCACACTTGGGCAGTCCTGTCCCAGCCATCGGAACAGTGGACAAGCACGCTGGCTCCTTCCTCTGAAACTGCCTAAAAAACAGGATCAGCAGACAGAAAGAATGGTTTAAAAAGGAAAAATGTCTCCTCAGAACAAGGTTTGGGTTTATACCTACAGAAAGAAAAAGGGGCGGGGGGAAAAGAAAAAACATAACCGAAAACAGCTCATACAGTGTTCGCGCCCCATCCTGCTATGGTAGAGCCAAGGAGTGGTTTGGTGCTGCAGCCAAAAACTTTTCCTTCCCGTTACACCCAGGAGACGCCCCCAGACCACCGCAAGTACGCACGTGTGCTACAATGAACACACGCTTCCTGAGAAAACCTCTCCAGACCCACCTTCAACCCTCCCCTCTGGGTTCCACCTTAAGACCTTTCCAATATGGAGATTCTGCAGCTGCTACTGGTCTCAATCATTTCCAAAAAGGGAAAGACACAAAAATTATATGTAGTAAAACTATGAAATTAGAGATAAAAGGGGTCTAGTAATGGAACCAGGGGTGGGAGAAGAAAGAGAAAACAAGGTAAAAATTAAAGCAGAAAGACTTAGAGAAAAGAATTTTTATCTACTACTGCAAATGCACACACAATTTGTAGCTGAGTGTCCTGGCAGGAAGCATAAATTGGGAAACACGGGCAACACAGCACTTTCACTACCAGAAATTCTATTTATTATTAATTCATTTTCTGTGCCCCGCGCAAGAATGCTAGCTCTGTAAGATGAGAGACATGATCTGGTCTATTTGGTAATGTGTGCTCAGCACCTGTAAAAGTGCCTGGCACTAAATAAGTACTTGCTGAATAAATGAATTACCTAATAAAGGGAAGCGTATCACATCCTCAGGAAAGACCTGGTTGTCTTTAGGTATAAATCTGAGAGGGATTTATAAAAACAAACAGAACCAACAACAACAAAAACACATTGAGAAACCAAATAGACAATGCATCCAAAACCTGCTTACATGAAAGTCGCAGCAAGACTGTTCCTGTGGCAGAAGGGAACCTACCTACCAGGTTTGGAAATAGGACTTGTTTACGCCATTGTGGCAAAGGAGTTGCACTCTACTAAGATGGAAGACCGGCCGTGATCAGTGGAGTGTCACATGCTTAGATGTACGTACTTACCTAGAGAAAATTCTTGCCTCCACTTAGGACCAAGCCTACCCGAAGAGAATACTCTGAAAACATCTTAACCATTTACCACTGGGCCGGCACGCCATCAGCAGAGCGCCGTCCTCTCTTCCGCAGAACTCACATGTTTACGAGGCCAAACAGCATGGCCTGCAAAGCCAGCTCCCCACACAGTGAGCCAGCTGTGGTGGCAGCCTCAGCAGGTGGGGAGGAAACAGCAGTCAGAGTGCCCTGGCTGCTCTGCCCTTACGTACCTTCGCAATGAAGATCCCTGCATCCATGATGGCCTTAATGTGCCTTAGCCAGCCCGAGTTCTCCAGTCCCCACAGAAAGTCACTCATGGAGGGAGATTTCAGTTCACACACTGTAAGGTAAATCATGTGATGAAAGCAAAATAAAGACAGTCTCTTACTTTCTATATGCTCATATTTGCAAGTAGTTTGTTAATGATTCCTCCATCACTGTATTTTCTGGAAGAAATTAAATCAGAATAAATGTCCATACTTACTAAAATTGGTTCTACTGAACCACTTCAAGTAAGGCTCTTCTACTTTCTCTGGTCCTAGGGGATGCTGCATCTGTTCAGAAGTATTATTTTTGTAAAGTTTAAACCCCAATATTAATGAAAATCATGGGCCACAGTAAAGGTCCAGCAGAGAACATCTATCTACCCTTCCAGCAAAGATACTGGCAATGGCCCATGAATGAGCGGGCTACCGAGGAAAGTTCCAGTATCAAACCCCAGCACCTGCCCAGTTAGACCTCTGCAGCACCCAACCCCTTCCATTTGGGACCACTGTGAAAACCCAAAACAACTAAACAGGAGCAACACTTCCAGAATGTGTGGAATCCCACATAAAAACTTCTTGAGGATGTTGAAACCCTAGGTCTAGTCTCACACGTGTTTGGGATCGAGAATTATCTTTTCCTTCTGGGCAGGATTCCCTAGTTAAGAAATTACCGTGTCTGGGCTGGAATCATGACACCTGGCAGAAGCAAACCAAGAACTGCTCAGGAACAACATTCCTTTTCAATGCCAAATATCTCACAGGATGGATACGCCCATTTTTTATGCATTCATCCGCTGATGCGTGTTTGGGTTATTTCTATTTTGGGCTCTGATGAGCAATGCGGCTATGAACATTCACGTGCAGATTTTACATGGAAGTAGGTTTCACTTCTCATGGGGACATCCTTGGGAGTGGACTCACTGGGTCACATAGTTTAACCACTTGGGAAGCTGCCCGAGGTGCTCTCCTCCCAGCAGCCATACCAGGTTACATCCCACGAGCAGTGCACAAGAGCTCTGATGTCCTCCATCCACACCAATGCTTGTTATCACTTGGCTTTTTGACTCCCGCCTCCCTAGTGGATGCACAGCGCTGTCTCACTGTGGCCTCGATCACCCAATGGCTTTTTCCTCGTCTTGCTTACAGGTTCAGTGATTCATAAAAGGAAATGTATGCTATATTCAATCAGGTATTTCTAGGTGTTCTTATCAGAGGGTGTTAAATATTTAATCTGACATCTTGGGGAATTGGGACAACCTCCATGTTTCACTTGGATTTTAGTTTTATGTGAACCAACCTGTACATTGTAGGGGGTAATGCTATTCACAGTGTATGCAGGGCAACAGCAGTTGGTACTGCTCAAGGCCATGGGCTTCAGAGTCCAATCTTCTAGCGTCCCAATTCCAGCTCTGTGCTCCAACGGTGCAACTTGGGGCTAGTTACCAAGCCTTGATTTCCTCAAGTGTGCCATGAGGATAAAATAGCTTCTTCCTCAAAACATTAATTGAAGAGTGAAATGAGATAATATGTTTGTACTATGCTGGGAGATAGAAGATTCAGAATCAGTCACTATGAAATATGCTTTACCAGGTGTTCATCCAGTGCGGTGCCCTGACAGGTGGGAGAAACAGACCCATTCACACCCCACCCCACCTCCGAGCTGAGGCTTAGAAAGGTCAGAACACAAAGTGATCAATGGCAGGAGAGCCAAAGGCTTCCGACTAAGAAGCCTAGAGTTTCTGCCACCACACCCCAATACCCTGCTGGGATTAACTAGAAATAGCACTACTACAGTAATAATAATAACAAAACTTAAATAGCACTTACCAGGTGCCAGATATTCCACCAGGTGCTTTTTTTAAAACATATATATTTACTTGACAGAGTACAAGAAGGGGGAGCAGCAGCGAGAAGGAGAAGACGACTCCCTGCTGAGCAGGAAACCAAACGTGGGGCTGGATCCCAGGACCCTGGAATCATGCCTGAGCTGAAGGCAGACGCTTAACCGACTGAGCCACCCAGGTGCCCCTCTAGGTGCTTTCTATACAGCCTCTAGTGCTTTCTAATCCTCCTAGCAATCATATGAAGAAAATACTATTATTTTCCTTATTTTATCAAAGGAAACCCAACGCAAAGAGAGGTTAAGTAACTTGTCCAAGGTCACTAGCTGATAAGCATTGAAGCGCGGCTTCAGTCTGGCTCCAAAGTACGCGCTCTTAAGCAATGACTATTGATCTCCGTTACATTATTTTTTGCAATTCAAACACAGACCACTCTAAATGCTCCTTGCCTCCCACCTACTACCAGGTTAAAGATGACACACTTTGTCACTCAGAACTGTGCGGAAGTCCCTAGTCTGGGGTGGCTATTGACAATCTGAAAGGGAGTGAGGTCTGACGGGAGATACACTGTGAGTGCAAAGTAGATCCCAGATGTCAAAGACTTAGTATGAAAAAAAGAATAAAAAATATCTCACTAGTAATTTTTGTAATGACTACATGTTGAAATTATAATATTTGGGATATATGGAGTTAAATACAAATGTATTATGAAAATTCACCCATTTCCTTTCACTTTTTTTGATACGGCCACTAGAAAATGTAAAATGACAAATGTCCACACGGGTGACTTCATTTTGCTTCTCTGGGACAGCAGTGATGTAGAACCGTTTGAGGACAATTAACCTGATCAGCAGTCTTCAAACCTTCCTGCACATGTACCCTGCAATAATGCTGTAGGTACTCTCTCATAATAAGGCTGACATTGTGACAAAGGGTGTGTCTGTCTGTTGTGAAGTTGGCAGAAGGGCATTTGGGGGGGTGGGGAAGGGCCAAGGAAGGATGTCTTCCCGTCTGGGCCAAGGAGCCTCCTCACAAACAGCAGGCAGCTGGAGGAGGGAGAGCACATCGAAGTTGATGCCGGGAGCCAGCTAGCCAGGGTGCACCTCCTGTCTTTCCGCCAGCTCAGGCCTGTGTACCCAGTTTGGAATCTAATGCACAGGCAGGCAGACAGCCTCTAGTTAAAACTGGGTGAGGCCTGCCTTCCATCCCCAGGGACACAGCCTAGCAGTACCACTCTATTCCTGCAGGGGGCAGGCTCGCTTCTGCCTGTGCGCCCAGCACGGTGGGAAACGCCAGAAATTCCAACCCTGGAAGCGCCCTCTGGCCACTCCCTGGGTGCCTGCTGTTTGGTTTTTCTGTTTAACCCCAGGCCATGACCCAAAGTGTTTAACTTAATCCTAAAATACACACATTCCACCATGTAGAGTCTCAGGACTCCAATGATTCCTTTAAATCTTTCACAGACAACATTACCTTGCAAACAGTTTTTTTCTTTTCACTAAATGGGCCAAACTCTCCAGTTGTTATTATAGGGCTTAGAGCTAGTTGGCATTCCTGTTTATTTCAAAAGGTCCAGGGAGCCTGAGAGGTATCTTGGCATCCAAACCCTGAAGCTCAGCCCAAGAACAAATGATCCTTTTCACCTTCTCTTCCCACAAGGCATGGAAATGACAGCAAGTTTAAAAATAAGACAGCAGGCTTTCCAGCTAACCTGGAGATGGTCCCGGCCAAAAGCAAGAGAGGGACAGACAGCTCACAGAAACAGGGCCCTAAAATGGACTGCCGGAGAGAATGTTCCAGTGTTTCCCTCTTATTTAGCTCACTCAGCAAGGAGACCAGCTGCTGTCTCTCCTGCCAGACCAGCTCCCTCCTTTGCACACTGAGAATAGCTCCTTGAACACTGCTGTTTTCAGGAACACCAAAGCTGGGTATATTAAGTATAATAACTGCACCAGGTTTTCAAGCAAGGTGTTCTGCCACCAAATGCTGAGTGGCCGGGGGAGGGCAAACAGCTCTGCAGATGGCTAAGATACTCGGACAGATGGGGGAACACTTGAGACCCAATCAGTGCCTGCATTTCAAAATATAAAAGCTGGTGGTTTTGTTTGGATAAACTCAGGATAAGGCAGAAATACTGATGTGTTCACTCTTGTTGCCAAACCCAAACCAATATTTACAAACCATTTTGCTGAACGAAGTTCATTTCAGCCGACATCAGAGGCATATGCCACAGAGAATCATACTTACTTAGTGGGAGTTTAATGCCCAGGTCTAACAATATTTGTTTTACATAAAAGGGCAACTATATCCTATAAATTTATATAGATGACACTAAAAAAAGGGAAAAGATAATTATATAGGACATAATGAAATAAGGAAATAAAAGGAAAGAAGAAACTTACTTGGAAGAAAATAAGCCTTTGATGATCTTCCTTAAGAAAGTTCCTAACATCTCATTTCTCCATGTATGGTTGCTGGGTGGGATCCAGGACAATGCAAAGACAGTCTGCATCTGAACCCCAGGGGATCATTCTTTCTTATCTCCTAAGACCTAAAGTTGAAGAGTTCATGGCCCTCCCTTAATTACCAGCTTGACAGCCACCTGAGTTCTGTTACTGTTTTGATTTGTCCCTTTCCCGTTTTGGACTCAAAACACCAAGCCCAACGAAATGACCTTCAAAGAACTGGTAAAAAGATAATAATCTCCCTTCACAGAACATCCTAGTAGGTGAACCCATTCAAAGAGGATTTTATGATGGACTGTGACATGGAAATGTTTGGTGAAGCCTGTTTTATGGTTTGCCTTCTACTTAAAGCCCACCATGGTGACACAGAATAAACCTTTGAGCTGTGCATGAACTGTATTCAATTTATCAATGTTAGTGGCTTGCTCTTCCTTCCTCAGGTCAAGCCCTGTGGACCCTCTTCATAAAGAACTCCGCATTAACTAGAAAACTTTGCATTTTAGCTTCTCCACAGGACACCAACAAGATGAATGATTATTCTTTACAATGATTCCAGCCTTGTGCATGAGGTGCTCTTTTCTGGAACTGTTATACAATAATGCCATAAAACCCACATCTTCGTACAGCGTTGTTTTCTTTTTAAGAATCTGATGATCAGGGCACCTGGGTGGCTCAGTTGGTTAAGCGACTGCCTTCAGCTCAGGTCATGATCCCAGAGACCCGGGATCGAGTCCCACATCGGGCTCCCTGCTCGGCGGGAGGCCTGCTTCTCCCTCTCTCACTCCCCCTGCTTGTGTTCCCTCTCTGGCTGTGTTTCTCTCTGTCTAATAAATAAAATCTTAAAAAAAAAATTTAAAAAAAAAAGAATCTGATGATCATATAAATTGGTAAGGTGCCCAGAGCACCTGGAGGCTCCGTCATTAAGTGTCTGCCTTCGGCTCAGGTCATGATCCCGAGCTCCCAGGATCGAGCCCCGAGTTGGGCTTCTTGCTCAGTGGGAAGCCTGCTTCTCCCTCTCTCGCTCTCCCTGCTTGTGTTCCCTCTCTAGCTGTGTTTCTCTCTGTCGAATAAATAAATAAAATCTTAAAAAATTGGTAAGGTGCAATCAAGCCTAAATTCTTTACACCTGTGTTAGCACTGCTTGAGTCTGTAGCATGGGAAATAGTATACACAAGTACCCATATGCATGTGTATGTCCAGCTACTAATAAACATGAATACATGTACACATACGCAGTCCAGTAATATTGAGTACCATTGTTCTAAAGGAAATCTAGCAGCAGGTTTGCAAAAGATCACCATCAGCACTTATGAGCTTTGTATATGAATTTATGTATAAAAATACCACTTGCAGCCAATAAATAAAAATAATATGTACCCATTTATATTACATCTACTGTATGTAAGGCTTGGGCTTGGTCTTCTCTCAATGAACTGACACAACCTCCCACCTACAGTAGATCTGATTTTCTCAACTTAAAGAAGAGCAGGTTCAGATGCTAGCGTCCCAGTAAAGGACATTGTAATCGAAATCTAGTTCCCGTGACTCCAATTTCCATATTTTTTCCACTACAAATAGAGAATAATTAAGTCACTATGCAAACTGAGCCAGGCTGAACAGGAATTTAACTGAAGGTAAGGCTTAATGTCTAAATAGGAAACTTAAAGCAAACAGAAAGGGAGAAGCCTAGACTGGGAGAAAATGCTGAGGGGGCTAGGAAGTCGGGGTAGATATAAAGTATTAGCAGCAGACACTGGAGGAAAGGCCCAGGAATCATGTAAGACAAAGATGGTGGCAGCAAATAATGTAAGTGGTGAGATAAGCAGTGGAGGTGGCAGGGGAGGGATCAGGTGGGAGGCTCATCACACCCACTGTGAAAGCTGCCAGGACCAACATTCTCACCAAATCTCAAACCGTCTCTGGTAAGCAAATACTGAATTGCCAAATCCCAACTACCGCCTTATGGAAAAACAACTCGTCTTGTCACTAAATTTAGTCATGTCTATCTTTAGCTGCACTGTCTTCTACAAGCATTCCTTTTGTAAATGCCCGAGTTATCCAAAAACTAGCCATCATGATTAACAAAACATGAAACAGTAATTCTGAGGGTGAAATTAATCTTTGAATTGTCTTGGTGAACCTCAAGGCACAACATAATTAGGATGAATATAGCCACTATTCTCTCAGTAAGTCACTTTCTCTGTCTTCTCCTTGATAATGTCACCCAGAGATGAAGTCTCTGGCTTTGACGCCGGTTAAAACATTTGACCGGCCGGCGGCCTTGCCCCAAGACAGTCCTCAATAATAGGCAAGCATCATCTTCTCTTCCCGTTTATGATTTTTGCCCTACCTCAAAATCAATACTTCACTTTGTATTAATGAATGAAGTATTTTTCTACCTAATAACACTCTCAGTAACTACCTGATGTACAGATGAATGTCTGCAAGAACTTCAGGAGCCCGGACTTACTTCATACTTACTCTAAGCAGGGATTGCACCTACTACTCAACATACATTCTCTACCATATAGGATATTAGTTACTCCCAACTTGCAGAATGAAAAGGTAGCTTAAAGTTTACTAAGTCATCATCCATGGTTACACAGTCAGTAAATGATTGAGCTGGAGTCCAGTCCGCGGCCCAAAACCACCCAAGGGGCATGCTCTTTCCTCCATGCCTTGGTCCTTAGGATAGGCTTGTCCAGATTAGCTGATACCACCCAGCTCTCATGGGCCACATACTACATCCTCTTACAACACCACAGAGAGCAAGGTACACGCTCTTGATCATTTCTTTCCTCCAAGTGACCATGAATTGATAACCAGTAAACGCTGATAGGACAGGTCTGTTGGTCATGCAGAAGCCTCTTTGAAAAACCTCACATGTGAAGCTGTCTAGTTCCACTTTAATGGGAAATTGGGTTTTCTGTGTAGAAAACCATGCCTTGCTGCTAAATTTGAAGGACAATAACCAGATTTTCAGTCAGGTCTTGTTGGCTGTCTCACCGAATGGGTTAGTAATTGAGGAAATTAATAGTGGTAAAAAAATCCAAACACAGAAAACAGAAAAAAGATGAACTTTAAAGCCTTTTACTAGCTCGTGTCTGGTAGAGCTTCATCAACTTATAGGTAATGTAATAGGAAATACTTTAAAATGAAAAACTTAAATCTGAGTCTCAATAGAGAGTTGAAGAGCTCTATTTCTTCCAGGGTGAATTAGCCATCACCTCAGAAAGACATGAGGTGAGCAAGAAAGTCTCCAACAAAGGGAACATTCGAACTGATAACCACAACCTTAAGTCTGAGCAGAGAGAAGTGTTTCATGCAACCCTCAGAGCTGGGGTTTGTGAGGGACTGCTACTTTCTAGACCTTGGTGTGCCCAAGGCAACCTGGAAGACAGACAAGCACAGTTAGATGACCATAATACCCATCACCTCCCATGACATACTCAAAATTCTCTGCTTTCAACCTTTCTACACCTAATGAAGGTTCTGAATAACTGGCCTTAGAACCTTCACACAGAAGTGCAAACCAGATATGCTTTCTGGGGTCACATTTTGCCACAAAACATGTAAGGCCCGCAGTTCCAGGGGATATGGAAAGTGTGGTTACATTTGGGGCCTGCTAAAAAGATTTCATTCTTTTAAATTGCATTGGCTCTGGCCCCTTTCAAACAGCTCTTCACTGTAGTATTGACCAAATTGCTAAATAGGCACTGGTCTTTCTTCCTGTGCTCTGTACGCATTCCCATATGACCTGTGTTGGGCTATGGTTTGTATGTCTGTGAAACAATTTGGTGAAAAAATGTCCACAAGGCCTGACAAGTGGTTTACTAAATTATTTTTGATGGACTTTTGCTTACTCCATGTCTCTTGAGTAAAGAACCTGAGAAAAGTTACCTATAAAAAGAGACCTACCAAATACTTGTCTGACTGGCTGAATTAATCTATAGCCCACTGACTTACCCATTTTATTCAGTACTTATTTCCAAGAGCAGTATTGCTTCCTGAGAGAAAGCATAATGCACCTTACCTTGGAAAGAAAGCACTATAAGTTTGCAAGGAATTGTTTCAATAAATCTGTAAGTTAGGGATGATACATTGCTAATTTTCTTTTACAAATATAGAAGATGATATATGTTCAAGTTTATTCGGAGACTATAAAGCAAGAACCCAAACCCAGATCATTAGACTTTTAGGTCAGGACACTTTCTACCAACCGGCTACCTAGAGAGGCCATAAATCCAAGTGGTTAAGACTGTGGCACAAGGATCCATACTGTTTAGGTGAAAATCTTGGTTCTGTCATCTACTGTTGGGAGCTTGTGTGAGTTCCTTTGCCTCTGCACCTCAATTTCCTCATCTGTAAAGTGAGGATACTCTCAAAAACGGTATGGAGGTTCCCCAAGAAGTTAAAAATAGAGCTACCCTATGACCCTCCAATTGTACTACCAGGTATTTACCTCAAAGATACAAATGTAGTGACCCAAAGGGGCACCTGCACCCCAATGTTCATAGCAGCAATGTCCACAGTAACCAAACTGTGGAAGGAGCTGAGATGTCCTTCAACGGATGGTTCATCAACAGATGAACAGATAAAGAAGATGTGGGTCATACATACAATGGAATGTTACTGAGCCATCAGAAAGCATGAATACCCACCATCTGCATCGACATGGATGGAACCTAGAGGGGATTACACTAAGTGAAATAAGTCAACCACAGAAAGACAATTATCATATGGTTTCACTCAGATGTGGAACATGAGGAATAGCACAGAGGACCACAGAGGAAGGGAGGGAAAACTGAATGGGAAGAAATCAGAAAGGGAGACAAACCGTGAGAGACTTGACTCTGGGAAACAAACTGAGGGTTGTGGAAGGGAGGGGTGCGGGGTGGGAGGATGGGGTAACTGGGTGATAGAGTCTAGGGAGGACATGTGATCTGATGAGCACTGGGTGTTATACATTACTAGTGAATCACTGAACACTAACCAAAAACTAATGAAGTACTATATGTTGGCTAATTGAATTAAAAAAAAAAAAAGAACAGCTCTAACAAGACTGCCATGAGGACTACTTGAATAAATACATCTGAGAAAATTAAACAGTGTCCAGTACATAGTAATCACCCCATAGATGTTACAACACCATTACTATGTGGGCTGGTTATCTGAGAACCTGTCCAATGCCGCCCCCACAAATCAGTGAGCAGGGCTCTAACATGAGAGAGAGTACTAGGCTCTAATCCTGCTTTGTTAGGAGATCCCTGGAAGTATGTGTTTTTAAAAACTTTTAAATTAAATACGTAATATAAAAATATTCCTAAATGTGGGATGCCTGGGTGGCTCAGTCTTCTAGCTCTTGATCTCAACTCAAGTCTTGATCTCAGGGTCATGAGTCCAAGTTCTGTGTTGGGCTCCAGTGTGGAGCCTACTTAAGGAAAGAAATATATATATATATATATATATATATATATATATATAATGTAATATACTACATTCTAGAACTGGAGAGTTATGCTTTGAAAAAATAACCTGCCAATGTTGTGAATAACATATATAGAGAGGTCTATATGGCAGAGAAATGTGGGCTTTCTTATTGACTGTCCCAATAAAAAAAGAAAATATAGGGCATACTTTTATTATTTGAGGGAAAAACATTATGGGATCAAAAGGGAAAGCACTGAAGAAAACAATTACAAAATTGCTACATAACTGGAAGGCATCATTACTATCTCATTGGGAAGTATGAATACTGCAACATAGTTTGCTTTAGGACTTATAAACCAGGGTTAAAATTAAGTGAGCTCTATAAAAGGACCAATACTGGATGTGAACTTGGTCCTAAATTTCAGTTTCTGATGAAATATCCTGCAGCTCTTGCTCACAGACAAAGCCAGAATACAAACAATTTTTCCTTTTCTGTTATTCAAAATCTATTCTGATAATATTAATTAACAGTGGCTAAAAAAAATCAAAGACAATAATGACCATGAATAAAACTGCACTATCCCTCTTCCAACCAAGTCCCCAGCAGCACAAGCTTCCAATCCCTTTGTCGCCAAGGATGGCTGGTGGAAGCAGGAAAAGCCCTAGAAGGGGGGTCTGATTGCATCACTTAATCAGCTGAGCCTCCACAAGTGGTTTATAATTTACTTGGTAAAAACAGATAGTCAAACATTGGTCAAGTGTCCTGAAAGGCATCCAGAAGGCTGTCCTTGCTTATGGGGCGGACAGAGGGCTGAAAAGTGATGTCCGATTCCAGTGATCCCTCGTGGAACAAGGACTGCCCTCCAGGACTCAGTGTGCTGTCCTTTAGAAGAAGAGTCAGACCACAGATAGAAGGGCAGGGGAAATGGTTCCCAGTAAGAGACCAAATAAATACTAGTTTCAAAACTAAAATCAGAGTGACAGAAAATGTGTGTTGTCGGAAGTCAGCTTGAAGAAAATGTGTGTTGTCGGAAGTCAGCTTATGAAATTATTAAATGTTTAAAAGTATGAAGCTTATCACCCTGAAGGTTTTTAGATGGTTCTCACCTTTCATACTAATGCTAAACTATCCTTTTAGTAACAGTACAAAGCTAGTTCGATTTTTTTTGACACCGAAAAGACACAACTTATAGCAGGGACAGCCACACTGCCCATAATGATCTCCAGAAGTTTAAGAAGCTCAAACAATCAGGGAGCCTGTGTGGCTCAGTCTCTTACGTGTCTGACTTCAGCTCAGATCACGATCTCAGGGTCCTGGGATGGAGCCCCGTGTCCCGCGTCCAGCTCCCCACACAGCAGGGGATCTGTTTGCCCTTCTTCCTCTGCCCCTTCCCCTCCTCATGCTCTGTGTCTTTCTCTCAAGTAAATAAAATCTTAAAAAAAAAAAAGGAAAGCTCAAACAATCATGCCCAAGGTATTGTTACAGGGGCCTGAGACACAGCAGATTTCATGTGAAGGTAAGATGGAGAGTCTCTGGGGTTGTCATTTTTTTTTTTTCAGATTTAGGATGCGATCTCATCTAACTACTCAAATGTCCAAGGTTCAAATATTTGCAACTGGGGGCATGAAACTGTAGTCACAGACCTGACACAGGTGGAAGGAACTGGAGAATTATTTGTCCAAGCTTCTCAATTGTGGCAGGTAAGGGCCCGGTGAAGATGACTGCTGGGTTTCAAAGCAAGGGAGCTGACCCAGGCAATCCCGGAAGGAGAATGGAAAACAGGAATGTGCCACACAAGGCCTTCCAGCCCCACCAGCAGGTTCTCACTACCCCTGTCCGTCCCATGAAGCAGACAACTGCATAGAGTAAATGTGTACCCCTAGAAAAAAAGAATTCAGCACTTCCTTTGTCCTCCTCCATTCCAACCAGCATTTCGTGTTCAGGGAACCCACTGTCCTCGCACGCAGCTCCACCTTTCCGGGGCCTTCCCCTGAGGGCAAGCACAGCGTTCACCGCCTCTCCAGGACGCCAAGGTGCAAAGTAAAGGACCCCCTTTCTCTGCGGTTCCCACTAGAGCCAGAAACTGTGGTCTGTAGCAACATATTCCTCCTTGCGCACCTTTACAATCACATGGAGCACAAGCAGTAAAGGAGGCCGGTTTTGCTTGAAATGCAGAATTTCTGCCGATCAGCTTATGGCTGGTTTGGCCACAAGAATGGCTGTTGTACATCAGATAATCCATCTTTGTCATCTCCTCCCCCATAAGTACATGTGGCTGTGTCCTGCGGTGTAAGGGGCTGGAGGCGGGGGCGGGGGCGGAGGCGGGGGGGGGGGGCAGCCCCGTGGGCAAGCGATGTACGCGCAGGCGCATTGCAGTAGTTGCGGCCCTTGAGAAATGAGCATCGGATCTTCCAACACCTTCCCTTCTAATGGCCCTTCGGCCACTCGTGTTCATTTTATACACCTCATCTCCACACATAAACACAGCTGGTCACTGCTTTAAATATAGGACGGCTTGATCTAAATGGTCTTGAATGTGGTTCAAACTAATATCATGAGAGGGAAAGAAAAAAAACTCCTGTGCACTTAGTATCTTAGATACTAAGCACTGGACACTGCCTGACTTCGCTAACTGTGTAAAAAACCATTTCCCCATGACACTTACAAAAACAAGAGAAAGGCTTAATGTTTACATAGTCCTTGAAATACGGTACTCTCTTCTCAACTTATTGCACCTATATAAACAGCATCATTGTGAAAACAACTTAAAAAACAAAGACTATCTTATTCTGCTTGGCATTACAACCTTTCACTGTATTTTTTTTAATGCTATGCATAAGGAAATGGCTTACCTTCCAGCATTTTTTGGAGACTGCTCCTCATGACATGGATGTTCTCTATTCCAATAAACTGAAACTTGATATTGGAGTAGTTGTCTTCATTCTCATAGCCTTTCCCTGCAGCACGATTTGCCATCGCATTGAGCTGCGGTGATCAGCAAAAGAGAGGAGTCACCAATGATATTCAGCGCATGGAAACAATCAACATCTCACCGACAGTGACAACAGCATTCAAAATGGTGTGCGGAAACAGAACATGCTTGAAATCACCGGAGCATTCTATCAAGCTATGTGACTTCAGGCACTCGTGCTGGGCTTATATTCCACAACATAAACGTGTTGATGTGAGGAACACTTTCCTAGTGGGAAAGCATGCTACAGATACACCCTTGTGGAGAGGCCTTTCACCGTTCCACCAGAAATGCCGAACTGAACACAGAATTCGGTGATAGAGCCAAGGTGCTCTCACTGATCCAGACACTGTAACCTGTAGGCTAGCAGAAGAGTATCAGCAGATATAGCTGGCAATCCAAAGCTCTGCATGTTAAATCATATCTTTATAATACATTGCCAATAAACACATTATCCTATAGAAATGGTGGTGTGATTTTAATTTGCCTGCAAGAATCCCCCAATTAAACCTTGAGCAGGAATCACTGACAAATGGTGAGCACAGGTAGAACTACCTTCAGACCCATTTTCTCCCGGCACTTTATTTCAATCTAGAGACCTGCTCGGAGGGCTTCTGGCCCACTTTCATTACCACCGTTTTGTATATGGTGGGGGTTTCCAACTACAAACTGGGTGAAAGAAAAGAGACTTCGAAGAAATTTATTAAATGCAAACTTCTGCCCCCGTCCTGTGTGACTGAGACTGGGAAGGGGACAAGCCCTGCCATGGCTGGGAAATACACACATTTCTGGAATGGGCATATTACTGCTCAGATTCCCTCCCTGCTGTCTGGCTAAGCATGGGGTCACATCCTGGGAAGCTCTGGTCACTGACCATGATCCTCTTCTGTCCGCAAAAGGTAGGTGGGTTCTCCCAGGCAGAGAACGAACACCAGATACTCACTGCCAGAAAAAATATATCCATTTCACGAATGAACAAATACTTCTCAAAAAGCCAAGTTAAAAAAAAAACTTAAGCTAAAAACTAAGCCAAGTTAAAAACATAAATATTCTTTGGTGCAGATCTTTACACAATTAAAACTACCAGCACATAAAGATAGATGTCCAAGGATGTTTATTAAAACTTTATAATAGTAAAAAAAAAAAAACTTTATAATAGTAAAAATCTGAAAACCAATGAATAGCTCAATAGGGCAACGGGTAGATAAATTATGTTATATTCACACCCTGAACTTATACAGAGACAAAAAGACATGGATTTTAGTGAGACAGACAGACAGACAGACGGACTGATTTGGAATTGGCCCATGACATTGTTAAGTGAAAATAGTAACCTAAGATTATTCATACAGTAATCTCATTTCTTGTAAAAGAAAGTATAGCTATGTATTTATGTTTATACATGTTTGATTAAGCAGATTAAAATGTCTGCACAATGGTACCAGGCTGGCAGCAGTTAGAGGAGAAACACAGACAAGCTCCAGGGGACACTATCAATCCTACTGGAGATGCCTTTGTATTCTTTGCCACCAAGATATATTAGGTTTGTAATTTAAATAATAGACATAACATGTATTAGAAGTGAAAAATGAAACAGCAGAGGGCAAGCCGGAGACACTCAGGGCTCGGGCTGGAGGATACCTCCTTTCTCCATATGCTCACAATTTGGTGCCTCTGTCATTGGAGCCCATCAGCCCAAGACACCGTTTCCAGTGACTGTCACCTTTCTCCTGTACATACTCTGAGAATAAAGGGTTTGGCCTTCTTCAGGAAAAAAAAAACAAACAAACGTGTGTGTGTGTGTGTGTGTGTGTGTGTGTGTCTGATGTTATTTTGAAGACAACTTATGTTTATGCTTTAAAATTTTTGAGTATTCTGGGGTGCCTGGGTGGCTCAGTCGTTAAGCATCTGCCTTCGGCTCAGGTCATGATCTCGGAGTCCCGGGATCGAGCCCCACATTGGGGTCCCTGCTCAGCAGGAAGCCTACTTCTCCCTCTCTCACTCCCCCTACTTGTGTTCCCTCTCTAGCTGTGTTTCTCTCTGTCAGATAAATAAAATATTTTTTAAAAAATAATTTTTTTTTAAATTTTTTAAAGGGAAATTTTTTTCTAAAATTACCTATAGGCATTATTCTTTTGAAACCTATTGTTATAAAATATCCCTCCTTTGTATGATTGTTTTCCAAAGCTGCTGCTCTATCCTTTACAACAGGCTTTATAAAAGAAAACAATTAATATGATACTTGCAAGAATCCCGATGCTACATGAGCCTTATATTTCTTCTGTATCTTATATAATTCAAGTTAAGCCTACCAATCACATACTGCAGAAATACTCTTTTTAAATAGTGTAATAAACAAAACCCCAAATACCATTAGTGTTATCATTTGAATGTATACTTAGAACTGTGTGTTCACATTTTTACACAGCTCAGTACCTGTGACATGGGATAATTTGTTGATAGTCTTTCAAAGCAAAGGAGCAACACAAGATGGCTTCTTGAAAGTCAATGGTACTTCTCATAATGAACAGCAGATGGCAATATTTAACCTATCGTCCAAAGTGTACTTGTCAAGGTTTCCCCCAGATTTCACTGGAGACTTACCAGGATAGTGTGGCAAATGCTGAACCCTCAAAGCAAGAAGTATGGTTTTATGATTAATAAAAATTCAAAAAGCTATTCTGTACCTACCTTATACATTTCCAGATAGAGGGTACCTTGTATAAACCAAACAGCATTAGAGTAAGTCAGATTTGTCCCCATGCCTTTGGCTGAGAACTCCAACTCACTGGCAAAGGAAAAGCTATTCATCTCAATTCCAAAAAAATTCTTGAGGAAATAAAACATTGGAGGTAACTGCATTCCAGCTTCAATTTATGCATAAGGAACACAACAGACAAAGGAGAAATAGAGCTGGGGGGAAATGCCCTGTTTTCTCACCCAAGATCACTTCACTACTTGATAATCTCAGCATCTTTGGGGGAAGAAAAGTTTATCAGTGAAATAAAAAGAACCCACTCATCTCTCCCCAACTTTTTTTTTTTTTTTTGAGAGACAGAGAGAGAAAAAGAGAAAGCACAAACAGAGGGAGGGGCAGATGGGAGAAGCAACTTCTCACTGAGCAGGGAGCCAAACATAGGGCTCCATCCCAGGACCTCAAGTCCATGATCCACACTGAAGACAGATACTTTGCCGACTGAGCCCAGGCACCCCTCCACAAACTCTTAATGAACACTTACTGTGTGTCAGATGCTGAACAGAATAAAAAGATGGATAAGAAGCTGTTTTTGCCCCCATCAACTTTTGAGTGTGGCAGGGAAAGCACACAACACCAGATAATAATGGACTTGACCCACCAGGACTGGGCAGGAGCTGAGGGACCCACAGAGGCCGGGAGAATGGCAGGAGTTCGAATTGGGAACAGCCCCACGTGGCCTAGGGACTCGAGGATCTCACGTCTCATGAAAGCAACAAGCCTTGAGATGGACTTCAGTCATCTGGGAATTGGACACACAAAGGGGAGGGCGTTCCAGAACAGGTGGGACACAAATATCGAGGAGCAGATGGGTCTATCGGTGAGCCGATCATGCCAGTGGAGTCAGTGGTTCACGGATGGTAGCAGGAGCAAGAGAGGAGGCTAGAAATTATTTAGAGTCCTCTACAGAGAGGCTCGATTCAGAAGGCTAGACTTTCCCCACTGCAGTGGAGAGCGACCGAAGGGTTCTGAGCAGGTTTGTTTGAAAATTTTAAGCTGCAGTGTTGATGGCAAAGAAGACCCACTGGATGGGGTGGAGGACGCAGGCTCCGTGGAGAGCCTGCAGATCTGGTTTGTGGCCAGGTGCCTCCAACTGGCACACAGCAGGGTTCAGTGAAGATTTACTGATGGGCTGGCCGGCCAAACAAAGGGCTGACTATCGGAGTGAATGAAGTGGAGAGGTAAACAGGCCAAGAATGTTAAGAAAGAGAATCAGATTCTTCCTGTGACCCCCAATCAATCAATCAGACACACCAAAACCATGAGAACAACGACAATCTTGATATCAACTTAATGGTCAGTTGGTCAGCCCGGTCACTGTGAAGACTACAACTCTGCAGTCTCGAATTTCAGCAGAGAACATCCTGTACCTGCATAATGACAGGAGCTGATCTGACAGGGTTGGGAAATGAGAACAAAAGTTATCTTGGCAGGAGGAGGACTGGGCCCCAGCCTAGCAGCGAGTGTCACATGATGTTCCTTTCCATCCCTCCATCTCTAACTGGTGAAATGAAGACCTGAACTTGTGAGAGAACATGAAAATATGAGAAGGCTTGCTTTGTTGCAACTACTGTGTACAACTTTGCTAGTGAAATCCTCCTTTCCTACCCCGAAGGACATCTTAGGCAAAATGAACAGCTTTTGGATTACACTCAAAGAGAAAAATCACCATGCAGCTCCATTTAAAATTCCAATCCCAATATAAAATGCAAAATTATCTCTCTCCCTCATTACAGGCTATGAGGACAGGTGAGGGGTCTGCTCTCCTACTCCCTTCCCGTTCCTCTTTCTTCTAGGAGTTATCTGCTTTGAGTGGTTGGTGGGGGGGTGGTAAATATAGAGGAGGGATAATGGTAAACACCTCTTTATAACGCTGGCAAGACCGCAGTTCTCTCTCCATTGATGTCTCTGCTTTTCTGGCCACACTTACTGGCCATCACTGCCCTCTCGGTGAAAGGGTCCAAATGCTGCATCTCCTAGGGCATGCATGTGGGCTCATGCAGGTACACAGGTCACTCACATGGGAGACTGCCCCAGCTTCAGCCTCTTCCAATCCCCTCAACTTGGCCCCCCAGCAACCCTCACGCAGTCATATGCAGCTGGGGACCCCAGGGGATGAGCCCTCTTTGGAGGGACACTAGCAAGATGGCTCCTATGCACTTCCTCAGTGTGCACTTGACCACGGGAAATCCCTCTATCCTTGCACTACCAAACAGAAGGAGCGCAGACTACGCCACCTCATCTGAACACCACTGTTCTCCAATTCCCTTTCCCCCTGCTCACCGGCATGGTGGCCATCAGTGAGGATGGGACACATCCCACCAAAAGAGGAGGTCCATTGTTCTCCCCTTTCAGGTGCTCCAATCCCTACAACAGATTTTCTCAGCTCTTGCCCCTTCCCACAGGATTTGGTGAGTAGAAACCACCTAATCACGGATCCCAGAGAAACGCAAAAACATCCAGCATCCTGTAATGCAACTAAAAAACTGCTTGCGGGAAGAAATTAGAAACCATAACCACAAAGCTGTCTGAGCATCAGCGGAGGCAGGTGGCTGCCTAACCTCCCCCCTTCTCAGCACGGTTCAGGACTCCTTCCCAGGGTGCTGGCAGCAGAGCCCAGCTCAGAGCCCTTCTGGCTCATCTGGCCCCAGCCTGATTCTGGATCAGCTTCTGGTTGGTTCTTCAGCTCTGGGTCTCCAGCTTCACTAGGTGTGTGCTCAGAGGTGCCAACGCTGCTGAAGCTGATGCAGACACAAGGTTCCCGTGGGGATTGCTATGAACAGCATTACGGCCCTGTCCAAGGAGCACAGGCTTTGGCCAGAGGTAAGCCAGGCCTGGCACGTGGGCTCTGTCCTGGACTGTGCAACCTGGGGCAGATTATTTAACCTCTCGAAATCTAAGCCCTATCAACAAAAAGAAAACATCTCATGTTCAGGATTACTGTAAGAATTAAACGATCTTTTTTGCAAGCTCAGCAAAATCCCAGACTAAAAGTAACAAGAAGTCATCACAAGACTGAGAGCAAACTGAGTTCCTCTCATTTTAACAATTCAACATGTACTGCATCAATACTGTTTCCTATCTTCTTAAGGCACCAAATCCCAGCAGTAATACATGACCTCAAGGGTATAGTTGTTTTTGAGCAGATGTTCACATGCTGAGGACCTCAGTTGCCTCAGCCTCCCAAGGTTTTAAAATCAACAAGCAATTCAGAAGAACTTCTTCTCAACAGGCAGCATGTGGGGCATGCCTTGCTCCCAGGGCAGGAATGATCCAGATGCCTCCTGACCCCTTCTCTCTTTAATTAAACCTGAGAGCAAACCTGGGGCAGGGTCCACTGCCTGTTCCCACCACCTATAGCAAGCACGGGCTCCGTCTCTCGGTTACCAAGGAAGCCTAACACTCGGGAACCCAAGATCAACAGATTTGTTCTTGAAAAGAATGAAAGGTCCAAGCAGATAGTTTAAATCCCATGTGAAGTGTGTGGATACATGAGCAAATATAAGTAACGGGGCCCTTGGATGAGACACCAGTTTTCTTTAATGGATCAACATCAAACTTCTTATCGCCGTGAGTAAACATGCTTAGTGCTAAATATACCCTTCAAATCAAATCCTCTGGATTAATTCCTTTTAGATCCAGGATATGCCTGGTTCAACAGCTGCCACACTTCCCAGAAGGTTCACGCAGCTTAGCACACGCTCGGATCACTGGCCCTGAAATGAGGTGACTCTGTCTGGCTTTACTTAAATCTGGGAACACAGGGCAGGAGAAGGGCACCCCAATTCAAGAATGCCCCTGCCCTTCCCTTCCTTATCTTGGGCTCTGGACATGTGCCTAAGACGAAGGCATTCTTTAATTCCTCTCTGGTCATGAGGAAATTCCAAACAGCTGCACTGTACTTACAGGAAAGGTACAATGAAGAGGACAGAAAACAGTCAAGGTTAGAAGGGAGGGGGGACAGTGCGATCGGCCAGAGAAGAGCATACACCCCGACAGAAGTGTCAAGTCAGAGGGCTTCTGGGGCAGCTTTCAGGAGAAAATCTGCCAGCAGAGCAGCTTTGTTTTGTTTTCCAGTTTGAAATTCTTACCAGTGTGCTTGTTTACCTAAAAGGAAGAGAATCCTCTATGTATCATCTGCTAAGAATGGACTCTAGCTGTAACATGGGTTTTATCGTTGATCTCCGGGACTCATTTGCTGATTGGGTATCTGAGAGGGATGCCCCTTGCCACCTCCCGGCCCACGGGGACCCCATAGCTACACCACCGTCAGGAGCATGGGACGGCCGGGGGGTCGGACGTATGACGAGGGTGCTGATCTTACACTAAGAAAACATCAAAGTAAGGGAACCAGGCCATGAATCAGAGTATTTGATGAAATGAGGCTTAGAGAAGCATTGAAAACTGCCAGGGTCTAAGTGCCTACCTAATGGGTAATATCCAGTTCTCAATTCTCATATGGCCCATGAGTAAAGACTATGTCTATGGTCACCTATTCTTAACATCATTGTATACTTTTTAGCAGTTGGTCATCCTTCCTGCTTCCTGTTCTAGTGTTTCTTGTGTCCTTATGCTCTTTTTAAAAGTAGCTTCGTGGACATATAACTCACTGACCATACAATTAATCTGCTGAAATCGCACAATTCGGTGGCATGTGGTGTATTTATGGACTGTGTAACCGTCACCACAATCTATTTCTAGAACATTTTAATCACCCCAAAATGAAACCCTCTACCCATGAGCTGTCACCTCCACTTCCTGGAATCCTTCTTAGCCTAAGGCCACCACCAGCATACCTTCTGTCTCTATCTGGACATTTCACATAAACGGACTCCTAACAGCGCATGGGCCTCAGTGACTGACTTCTTTCGAATGTTACACATTCGCAAGGTTCATCCACGTTGTAGCCTATGTAGGCACTGCATTCCTTTTTATAGCCAAATACTCTGCTGAGTGGATATACCACATTTTATTAATTCATTCTCAGTGAACGGACACGTGGCTGTTTCTACTTTTAAGCTATTATTAACTATGAAGAAACAGTCACAGATAAGTTTTTGGTGGACATATGTTTTCACAAGTTAGGAGAATTGTTGACTACATGGTGACTATGTTTAACATTTAAGATCCTCATGCTCTTTTAACTTTTTTGTGATTAAAAAATAAATTTCAAACTACAAACAATTTCTTAAAATCCTCCTCTGACCCCCAGGAGAAACCACTGTTAACACTTGGCTTACATACCCCCAGATTCTTTCACTGCATCGGACATATAATTCTTATAACTATCATCACATAAATGGGATGACATTATACATGTTTTCTGTATCTCACTCTTGTTGCTTACTAGATCTTGAGCCCTTTCCCCCACCATAAGGAGAGATGGTACTTCTCTTTTTCAGACAGAGGTCCAGGTACATTTGCATCATTGACAAGAAATTATAACACCAAATATGTCGAGTAAGGCCATTTTGCTTTGTTATCTCATTTTGTCTTAGAGATTCCATGAACTTGTAGGTGATTTGGTTTCCATGCATTCACTGGCATATTCCCCCTGAAGCTTCATTTCGCTGACTGATTTATAAGCAAGTGGGTCTAAACAGTGAAATAGGAAATTAAATTGGACCTAACACTAAAAGTCATTTTAAAAACTGGAAATCTGTATGGGAGATACCCTGCAAGATGTACTTGGCTTACCCCCTGCCACCTGACCCGTTATTTCCTGTTGACTGTTTTATTAAATTATAAAATCAGTACATGACTACATGCACAATTAAAATAATATTTTCAATCAAGAGATATGTAGAAAGTTCTCTACCTCTCTAAATCCTCCTCCTCCATGGAATTTTAACAGGTTGGTGTTTATCCTTCCAGATCTTATTTCAACAGAAATTTTTATATGCCTATAGCTTTATTTGACCTAAACGCAACAGTACGCACATTACTTTGTGGCTATTTTTTTACTTGGCATTGTATATCGTAAATCTTCCGGACTCACAGATCCGGATCTCCGCAAGTTGAACGTGAAATAGTAGAGCTGAACACCTCACAAAAACTGAACTGTGGGAACTCCGCAGTAACTTCTTCATGTCAGAGCAGAAAAGGTTGTTTTAGAAACAAACCAAAAAATAATCTGGTGTATTTGGCAGAGCAAGCTCCAAGAGTAAACCACACTGTTGCGGTGTGTGCACTGTGTAGCCAGCACGATGCGAGAGCAGAGAAATTCTCCAAAGGAGCTGATGTGATGAGGACAGGAGCCGGCACCCTCACAGGGGAGAAGCACTCAGCCCAGCAGGACGGCCCCACCCTGGCTACACAGAGAGCAACAGCCCTTCGGCCATGAGGCACGGAGTGGGGAGGACAGTCCGCTTACCTTTGCCTTCCTCCAGGTTCATGATGCAAGGCTGCAAAAGACACGTGTGTGAACGGCGACACTAACCTTAGGCCGAGTGTCCACGACGTAAATGAAGTCGCTCCCCGGATTGGCTTTCCTGATGGCCTGGAGCATCTGCTCGTCCTCGAGGCACCGGGCACTGAAGCCAGACAGGGGCTGGCTGCTCCGGCAGATGGAGGCCTGCAGGACACGGCAGCGTCAGCTCCCACCCAGCCCTCGAGACCCCATCCCCAAGAACGAGCCCCTGGCTCACTGACATCCCCAGCCAGCTTGTAGAAGCATCTTCATGCCTTCCAAAAATCAAGATTGGTTTCTTTTTAATTCAGGCCAGAGAAACCACAACCAGGGCAAGCGGCGCTAAGTTTCTCTGGGGAAGAAATTAGGAGTGAATTTGGATGTTTAGATAGGATCTAAATTACAGAATATAAAGCCATTTAAGTTGCCTACTTTCCCTTTCACCAGTATTATTTCATTTTCCTGCTGAAGGCAGAAATATAAAGCAAATACCTATTCTCCTATAATTTACAAAATACTGCTAACAGCAAGACTAGTAAAAAAAAAGTTATTGTGTAATGCTTTCCATCAGTTTTTACCAGCTCATTTGGAAACATCACAAATACTAAAAACCAATTCTAATCCTAAATGGGGTAGCTTTTCCCCTAAATGGGAAGTTCCCCCTGTGATGCTGCTGGCTTTGCCACCCGGGACAGCAGACACACCCCCCGGGACAGCAGACACACCCCCAGGACACCCCCAGGACAGCAGACACATCCCTAGGCCGCCCCTAGTGCCTAGTGCGTGAGGCAGGAGCTCCCTCTGCAATCAGTCTGCCTTCTAGCTTGCAATTTCCCTAGTCTGCAATTCTGACAGACAACATCTACAACAGCATAAACCCTTCCCTGAGGTATTAGGAGGGGAGTACGGCTACATCCTCACCGCTATAAAACTTACACCTTTGTGGCAAAGTACTTTTTAGGGACTGAGATTTTATTTTAACACCTAAAGGAATGAGTCTTGCCAAGAATCTCCACTCAGGCTGTGAGTCCACTGGAGGAGAGGATGGAGGGAGCAGGGGTCGGAGGGGAGGAGAGGCCTCTGGTTCCTGGTGGGCCGGCGAGGTAGGGCAAACTCACTACACATGGCGGCGGCAGAGCCTGCAGGCCTCTGTCCAGGAAGGGACAACCCAGCTCTGAGTCCAAGCACAGCTTCAGTGTCCCTAAAGTTCAACCTAGGACAACTTAGCTAGGGTTTGGGTTTCCCGGGAATCAAAGGAAACACTGGTGCTGCTCCCTGGAGAAAGAAGGTGGGAACGTTTCTCGCTAACTCTACCATCCTTCAGCTGAGGACCCGCTGGCGAGTCGGAGAACTGCAGAACAGCTACACAGGGAACTGGGTCGCTGCCAGAGAGTTCTGTACCATTCTGTAACAGCGAGGGCCATCACTGAGCTTGTTCGAGAACTCTGAGGCGCCGGGGTGGCTAAGTCAGTTGAGGGTTTACTCTTGGCTTCAGCTCAGGTCATGGTATCTAGGATCAAGCCCTGTGTCAGGTCTGTGCTCAGCAAGGGGGCTACAAGGGATTCTCTTCCTCTGCCCCTCCCACTCACTCACACACTCTCCTCTCACGCTTCAAATAAGTAAGTAAGTAAGTAAATAAATAAATAAATAAATAAATTCATTAATTAATTAATAAAAATAAATAAATAAATCAGGAAGGAAGGAAGGAAGGAAGGGAAAAGAAAGAAAGAAGGAAGGAAGGAAGGAAGGAAGGAAGGAAGGAAGGAGGGGGAAGGAAGGAAGGAAGGAAGGAAGGAAGGAAGGAAGGAAGGAAGGAAGGAGAAAGAAAGAAGGAAGGAAGGAAGGAAAGAAAAGGAAAGGAAAGAAAGGGAAAGAAAGAAAAGGAAAGAAAGAAAGGGAAGGAAAGAAAGGGAAGGAAAGAAAGGAAGGAAAGGAAGGAAAGAAAGGAAGGAAAGGAAGGAAGGAAAGGAAGGAAAGGAAGGAAGGAAGGAAAGAAGGAAAAGAAGGAAAGGAAGGAAAGGAAGGAAAGAAAAGAAAGGAAGGAAGGAAGGAAAGAAAGAAGAAAGAGAGAGAGAGAGAAAGAAAGAAAGAAAGAAAGAAAGAAAGAAAGAAAGAAAGAAAGAAAGAAAGAAAGAAAGAAAGAAAGAAAGAAAGAAAACAAGACAACACAGACTCCGGGCCCTGCCGCCAGGTTTTCAGAATCCAGGAGGGAACTATGTGGGAGAGGCGCAGATGAAGTAAAGCGGCAGCAGAGTTGCTCCAGAGTTGGAGAATTCTTAAATTACTGGCAGAAGTGGAACTGCAACCTGGAGGAGAAAGCGGCTTGGGGGCCTGAACCCGGATGAGGACAGGAGGTTCGAGAGAGAAAGCAGAGCAGTGGCAGGGACCAAGGGCGGCCGGGTGGAAGAAAAGGCAAGCAGCTTGAGTGGACAGAAAGGAAATCACCCCAGGTGGCTTCTTAGTGCTTCACCTGCAGATTCTTCAGGCCCTGCCCCCCTACCCTGAGGGAATTCTGGAGAGAACAGCTCTGAGCTGGTTTTACTTGATAGCTCCCCGGGCTGAAGAAACCCTAGTTAGGGCGGCTACCACCAGGTCATTTCTTAGACTCTCAGAAGAGTTCGAGGCAAGGAAACACAGGTACACGGTGAGAATTTGAGAATGCACACATGACACCTGAACTCTGACCCAGCAGCACTCCCGTTATGAAATGAAGCCAGAGAGTGACAACGACCATCAGTAATTACCTGCAGGATGAGAGCAGCTCGTTTTAAGTGAGGGGTTAAGTCAGAACAGTGACACTGTGAAATGTGGTCAATAAACTAAGCCAGATAGACTAAAACCAACCACATTTTACTATTTTTGTAGTTATACTGTCTTCATAGGGAATTCTTCAGTGCCCTGGGGCTAACATGTAGTTACGGACTGTGTGTGGAGTTGTCCGTAGCCTTGGGGTGGCTCTGCTCACCTTCAGTGTACCCCACACAGTCCCGCTGCGGAGGGAATATCCCCCTTACCTGGCAGGCCTTCTCACTGATGTCTGTCACCTGAGAGCAGGGGGAAAGTCGTCAATGGTCACGAGAGCCCCTCATTTACAATGCTACTAGTAATTAAAACATCCAACATTTTTTGAAGTTACTACAGGGAGAGCACTACTATAAAAACTTTGTGTCATTTTTATTTAATATTCTCAATTACTGTATCTGGGGCGATCTATGATTTCCTCCATTTTTTTTAAAGATTTTATTTATTTGACAGTGAGAGACAGATCACAAATAGGCAGACAGGCAGGCAGAGAGAAAGAGAGGGGAAAGCAGGTTCCCTGCTGAGCAGAGAACCCAATGCAGGGCTCCATTCCAGGACCCTGAGATCATGACCAGAGCCGAAGGCAGAGGCTTAACCCACTTAACCACCCAGGCACTCCAATTTGCTTCATTTTATAAATAAGGCAACCAAGGCACAGAGAGGTGAAGAAACTTTCTCAATGTCACACAGCTAATAATTAGGGAAGCCAGAAATTTCATTCAGGCATAACATTTTCTGATTCTGGATTCTTAACCAAAATAATATAGCACCCAGGCACAAAAATAAGTCAGGAAGCATGAGAGAGAATTAAGACAGGCATCCAAGAAGGTCTGGCTCTCACTCCACTGTTTGCTCTCACCTGCTATCAGATCTTGGGTAACTGACCTATTGCCTTTGAACTTTGGTTTTCTCATATGAGGATAATAATCTCAAAACTACAGAGCATAGCTAGGTTTATAATTTTCCTAGGACTGTACCTACCACATAGGGAGTTTCAATAAGCATTAGTTACAAATCTGTATTTTTCTTAAGGGAAATCATCCCTTTGGAAATCTTACAGAGTTTGGTTTCCCAAAGATCTGCATGGTGAATTTGGGAGATCACGCTATTAACCATTTAACGCAAAACCACTTTCTTAAAAACAACCGAAACGTTAGGACAAAAGAACAAAGTATACAGCAATTACAAGGGCTGGTGAATAACACACACACAGGCTTCCGAATGTAAGCGACCTTTAGTTTATACACCTCTGTTACCCACAAGGCTGTTGGTAGTTTGCTATCCAAATGGAGTCTTGGAGGCTCCACAGAACCCCTGTGTGGTTCAAGGCCTACAGTTTTTATTCTGGGCTGCCTCTGACATTAGTAAAATTGGCAGGGCCTCAACTGACCAAGAGCAAGTGCCCCTCTGCCCCCTGCTCCCCTGGAGAAAGCCTCCTGGCTAACCCTGCCCGCAGACCCGAGGCAGCTCAAGATCATCTCTGAGTAGTGGCTTTCAGGGCCCTGCCAATCACACCCTCCCCAGGAACTTGACGTGGCTACGAAGCCGGCCTCCCACAATTCCACAGTTCACCCTGCTCCTGAGCACCACCCCTGGGTGCCCTGCATGGCCTGCCGTGTGTTCCTCCCCTGGGAAGTGAGTCTACACAACTCAGACCACTGACAAGCGCTTCTGCCCAGTGTCAGCTGTCATTGTGTGCAGCCTTCTCTGGGACCCTAGGCAGGAATCCTCATCTCACCAACAAGTGACTAGGAAGTGAGTACAACACCATGTATCATAAAAGCTGATCCGAAAGACATGGTGTTCCCTCAGCAGGGGCCTTTCTATCAAAGGATTCTCCCCAGGACTTCTCGCTAATGTGTGTCATAATCTAACTACCGATCCCACTACCACCCACGAGCCAAGCCACCTCACCAGCAAATGGGACCCTTAGGTAACAAAAGGATATACGAGGAACTAAAAGATATGATATTCTTATTCACAGTATTAAGCTTTATTGGATGAGCGATACATATTCTTAAGTCGAAAATGTCTAAAATCATAAAAGGGAAGAAAGAAAGGTCAGCAAATTGACGTAATCCACCTGTTTACTTTTTTCTTTTTTTCTGTTTACTTTTTACGGAAGACTGCCTGGCTTATATATGAGTTTTCCGGGGCGATGACAGCTTGACCTGGTGCTCACATCATCCATTTAACCACAGACATCCACCTTTGACTCTATTTCCCTTTATAAAAATCCCTGAATGCATCAGAAATATTTATATCATGAATCTTGATACTGAAACGTAAATGTTGTTATAAAACACAAAATGGCTCGTTCTGCTCTATGCAGGACAGAGTTTAGTTCCTGGGGGTGGGAGAGGAGGGTCAGCACGTCCGGGCACGTGAACTGTTTCCCTGGGGTAACTGGTTCATCGAGTAACACAGAAACACATCTGTATTTTGTACTTTGTAAGAAGAGCTAAAACATGAGGCATTGTCCTCCCAAAAGTTATAACTATGGGAAATCAATTATTTTCAACTATGACTGAAGGCTGTATGAATCCTTTTCAAGCCTGAAGATCCAGTCGAAAGTGGCACACAGGGGCAGGAATGGAACAATGACAAGCTAAAGCCAACAGGTGAAGAGCCTCTGGGGTCTAACTGCTAAGACTTCTACTCTGTTTCGAGACATCCCACACTGCCCTTGGCAATACTCACACTAACCAAGAAAAAAGAATCTTTTCTCAAAAACATCAAAACAGAAGGAAAAGAAGTAGGGCAGACACTATGCTCACAATACCCAGCCCATCGTCTTCACCTCTTAAACAATAAAAGAATAAAAGATTCCCCCGCTCTTACTTTCCTATCGATGAATGGTACAAGAATTGTCAATGCACTGGCCTCCTAATTTCAAACATAATGTCATGAAATTTTCTATGCATTCCATCTTTTTTTTTTTTTTTTAGAAATTCACATCTTTCTTTCACCATAGCTCCAGTTCTGTATAGGCTGAAATAAGTTGGGAGTCCAGTAATACAGAACATTAATAATGTACTTGCCTTTTTTAGAGCCCAGTGAATGTAACTAAAAGTAAGACAATTTATATCCTTTCAATTAATGGAACTTACACTGCTCAGTGAATATTTGCCTCCGAAACACACAACACAGAAGGCTGTAAGATTATCTGGGTGCAAATTTGTTCAAGGTATTTCTGGAAACCTCTTTTTAGAATCAGACCCAGGCCCGACCCTCCACCCTCGCCCGTAGGCACGCATGTGTGCATTCACACTCACACACATCTGCTGCAATTGTTTATGGCTGGGGATTGGCCCTTGAATCCAAAACTTATCATCTAGCTTGAAAACCCCATTTTTCACCAGGCTAAAGTTGAACGACTTCTAAAGTGGGTGGCCAAGACCAGTCTTGGTTCCCCAGATTTGTCCTCCCAGACATGGAACCACAACTGTGGTTGTTTGTTGGTTGGTTGTTTACACAGTTACCCAGGAGTGTGTATTTTCTCACCTGCCTGCACAGTTCGGACCAAACGGGATGTGAGCAGAAGTCTCTCATGGCAGTTTCTGGAGGCTTCTTCAGACAGCTGAGAGGGCCCATTAACCTCCCTCCCCCACCGCTGTATGGAATTGCTGGCTGGTACTATCGTTGAGGAGGGAAGGCAGAGCAGAAAGGTACAGGAGCTCGGATCTCTGAGGACTGAGTAATGGACAACCAAGACTCCAGGCCTGGATGGCCTCTGGAGTTTTATGTGAGAAAAAATAAAATTCTATCCTATTTAAGACACTGTTGCTTAGAGGCTGTATTAGTTGCAGACAAATCTAACCCTAGCTTTTATAAATAATCCTAAGTAGGCTCCACACCCAGCGTGGAACCCAACATGGGGCTTGAACTCATGACTCAAGACCTGAGCTGAGATCAAGAATCAGACACTTTATCAACTGAGCCATCCAGGTGCCCCTTATAAGTAACATTAAAAAAATAAAACCTGCTCTCCATAAACCAAAATTTCTTATACTGAGGACATTCAAAAGAGTGTGCCATTAAAAAAAAGAAGGTGCCATGGATTCTGAAAGTTTTCTAAAACAGGCTTTTCTTTTTTTTTTTTTTTTTTTTAAGATTTTATTTATTTATTTGACAGAGAGAAACACAGCCAGAGAGAGAATACAAGCAGGGGGAGTGAGAGAGGGACAAGCAGGCTTCCTGCCGAGCAGGGAGCCCAAAGTGGGACTCAATTCCAGGTCTCCGGGATCATGACCTGAGCCGAAGGCAGTCACTTAACCAACTGAGCCACCCAGGTGCCCCGTAAAACAGGCTTTTCAAAGGATCCCTAGCACAGTTTGAATGAGCACAGAGCTTCTCAAGGTGACCACTTAAAAAACGACAGACATTCGCTTGGATGATTAGCTTTAGGTATTTATTTTCTGACAGTATCCCATTACTATATTATCAAATAAACATGAAAGGTCAACTTCTACCTGAGGTAAGAGTTTAAGCAGAGTTGTGTTGTGTAACACCACACACAGCAGTATCCACATACCTTTAAGAATTCAAACACACACACAGAGCAGAAGGCCAGGAGAAAATGCCTGTTTATGATAAAACAAGAAAAGCAAAGCATAAAACAAAAGCATGCCTTGAGACTTACGTGGTTATCTTTATAGTAGTAAGAAAGGGCAGGAAATCGCCGTCTGCTCCGGAATTTGGAACTCCCCACAATGATGTGTGCCGTGGCCGATTTGGGAACATACAGTTCAGTAGGGTAAGAATCACAAACCTGTCACGGGAAACACATGGGGATTTTGAGGCCATCTCATAATGCTCTGTGACCTGCCACAAGAAATTCCATTTATCATACTAATAAGTTGCATGCTTAGGTTTTCTTTCTTTTTTTTTTTTTTTAGATATATTTATGTATTTATTTGAGAGTGAGCGAGAGAGAGAAGGAGAGAGAGAGAGCACAAGCCACAGTGGGGAGGGGCAGAGGGAGAAGGAGACTCCCCATTGAGCAGGGAGCCCAATGTGGGACTCGATCCCAGGACCCTGAGATCAAGACCCAATCCGAAGGCAAACACTCAACCAACTGAGCCACCCAGGCGCCCCCATCTAAGTTTTCTTGACCAAGTTACAGAGGAAGCTATTTTGAAGAAACCAGTGGCCACTTCAGAGAAAGGAAGAGCTGCTGATTCCATGACATCCGAGCAAAAGGACGCGAGCACTCTTTAGCAGCCTGCTGGGCTGCACAGTCCCTTCTGAGGGCACTGCGAGGGGCAAGACAGTGACAGGTGAGCATTTCTTTCATCAAAGAGGGAGAAATTATAACTCAGCATCCTGGTTGCTGAAAAAAACTGACCTGCCCATTTGAGTGACAGACAGCCCACGAGTGGGGGCCCAAGCACCCACAGTGTGCTCATGACAAAGCCCACACCCCCCAATCTTCCCAGAACCGTCCCAAATCCCCTCCATTCTTCAAGGGACAACCCAACTCCTCCTCCTTCAAGAAGCTTCCTCTCTGGGCTTCCAGCTCCAGTAAGTTTCTAGATCTGTCTTGATAGTGCACAACATATAACAGCTTTATTTTTGTTTCTTGCATTTCACAAACGGTAAGACATCATTGCATCGCTACCAGTGATTCCCACCGTGGAAACTCGAGAGCCTTGGAATGATCTTGTGGTTGAGTCAGGAATCAGCAGTTTAGAACGTGGCTCTGCTTTGCCAACTTCATGACCTTCAGAGAGTCAAACTACGCTGACCTCTAAAACCGATAAAACACAGAAATAATATCCCACGGGGTTGATGGAAGGGTCAAATCAGATAACACCCATGACAAAGCACTTTATAAACCAGTGGGTCCGACAGAAATGTGAGTGGCGACAACAGTAATCCCTGACCTGTTGCTCGACCTGTATTTCCTTTGACGGCAGCCAGTCAATCTCTCTGCAATGTGCAGTCTGCTCAGATGGCAGTTTCTGGGTTTCACCAAAGTAGCCATCTCTTTCCCAGAAGTCAGGCATCTTCTTGGCCACTTCAAAAGCAGTTTTCCAGGCGGAGTAATGACAGGGAAATCTGTCAACCGCATGAACTCCATCCATTCCTGCTCTCACCCACCCCTCCGGAAAGATGGAACTGGAGGAAACGAAAACCAGGTCAGAGCCCAGCCTCCACACCATGGCACCTGACGACTGTCCTATCAGGATGCCTTCCTTTGCCTCCATCCACTGTCTTTGTTACCAGGCTGGTGAACAACATCAAGCAGGAGGCAAAAGGGCCACAGAAATGATGCTCTCAGGCTCAACATGTCATCTCAGCCATGAGCCAAAGACATTTTGGGGAAGATTAGCAAAGACTTCAAAGATTTCCAGCTTCTGGCACTGAAACTCTGGTGGAAATCCCGTTCCAGGAACACAGAGGAAAATCCTGTACCGAGAACAGATGGCACAGCCTTGCTGGACCCAGACAGCATTGACTGGAATGACTGCCCAAGACACTGCACCTTCTTCCCCGTGCACATCTGGTGTCCAAACTTCTCCACCATCAGTGAGCCGGAACATTACCACACAGACCACACCTGCCTGTCTGAGGTTCAAGAGACACGTAGTCATGGCACCAGGCTTACAACACTCTCCTAAAATAACAGTTTTAAAAAGGAAATTGGGAAGTTTTCAGTAAGGTGGGAATTACCTACTTTCCTCATTAAAACTACACTAAGGAATCACAAAGATTTTTATGATGAAATAAAAGAAGAAAGTAGTAGGTGAAATTTCTCAACCTGCCTATTATATACAGCCTTTCTGAAAAATAGACATGAGTTAGAAACTGGGGAGCTCCTCCGGGTCCTCTTACGGCCTCCCAAGACCAAACAATGGGCAGCTTGTCTCACGCTGTAACCTTTATTGGGCCAAGAGAAAGGGAAATGAGGGACGCCTGGGTGGAAAACGTGGACCTTTTTGTGTTGGCACAAGAAAGGCCCGAGAGCTCAACACTTCAACCCAGTCAACGGCACTCAGGCTCACACAGCAGTCATGGGCTCCCTGTCGGGACATGAGGGTGTCGGTTACAGGGACTCCTGCTTTCCCTAGAGCACTGAGTCTAGGAGAAAAGAGTTCAAGATTCAGAACTGAAATATGGGCATTCTGATAAGCACTTGCATAGGAAGCTCTAGGAGAGGCTAAAACAGCTTTGGAAAAAGTCAGACTCACAGTGCCTGGGAGCTCAGGTTTCAAGGTACAACTTCCTAGCCAAGCTGGAAAATAGTGCTTTCATCCTGCTTTCATGAAAGCTGACAGTGCTTTCATGGACAAACTTAAAAACAGTCCTGAACGCTCCTGGGTGGCTCAGTCGGTTAAGTGTCTGCATTTGGCTCAGATCATGATCCCAGGGTCCTGGGATGGAGCCCTGTGGGGAAACTCCTTCTCCCTTTCCCCCTGCCCCTACCACTGCTCAGGCTCTCTCTCTTGTGCTCTCCCAAATAAATGAATAAAAATCTTAAAAATCAATACAAAACAGTCCTGCATAACACTGACCACTGTCATTTTTGCAACAAGCTCATGCAGTTGTAGTCAAAATTCTGACAATGAATAGCACAGCACCGTGCCATTCATGCTACCAGATTCTGAAATTAATCAATGTACTTCTTCCAATTTTGCCTGGTTTGGAAAATCACATAAGGAAATTCAGAGAGAATGGGAAAAGTTTAGAAAAGTACAAAAGGCTTTTTCTCTGAATTTTCCTTCTCCACATTGACTGCCTGAGCCACTGAAAGTGGAGCAAGTTAAAATCCTTTCTGTGTCCTTTTTTTGTTATTAATGAGGAAATTGTTTTCCTTGTCCTCCACTAAATAAATTAGCCTCCACTAAATAAATTAGCCTGCCTTGAGGGTCTGCTATCTTGGTTTGGCCTCGCCAAGAAAAATCTCTTTTGATAATTCTTCCACTCATTCAACAACTGTGTTTTTTTTTAAAATATATCTGACGTATACCATTGTACACGTTAATTTGATACATTTACATACTGTACCGTGATCGCCATGGTAGTGATAATCAGCATCCTATCACATTATATAATTCTTCTTTCTATTCAGTGTTTAGAATCATTAATTTGTATACCCTTGGCAAGTTTGATGATTATAGTACAATATTGTTGCCTATCAACAAGTTTCTACTGAATACGTCGTATGTCCCAGACACTATGTCAGGTGCTGGGCAGTAATGAATAACTAAAGAGTTACTGGCTTCAAGGACTGGACATTCCCAGTAAAGCTGATCTCTCTTGACCTGATTATAACCTTGCAGTAAATGCATTTACCACTCTAGAGTAGATTCCATCTGAGATGCCACTCAAAGCATCTTAATTAGACTGTTGTATTATTGAGGACCACTCAACGGAGTACACTGGAGAGTTAGCTGTCAGAGACTGAGATCTACACAGACAACTTCTTCAATGTTTAGGATCTAAAATTTATTTCAAGGAATTTATGATGTAATATTAGGGAAGAAGAAGGAGGGTATGAGCCACATAAAATGATTTATATATACATAAAATAATACATAATATATAAAATATAGCTGTAGAAAACTGAAATAAACAAGATTTTAAATTACTGGTTTAGATTACACTTTAAATTTTATTCCAACAGAAAAAAGTGAAAAATTTAACCTAGTATGAATGACAATTATTTAAGAAAAACAATTTCAGGAGTCATGTACAAAGGGGAATCTTCACTTTGAGAGCTGGACTATCATAAACAAGTCTTATAAGTAGGACTAAGAGTAACGATGATAGAGATGATGATGATGATGATGATTAGCCTCCCAAGATTACACAAACAGAAAAAAGCAGCACAGGCTCTGAACCTACCTTTCTTTCTAGGAAGAAAGAAATAGGGTACCTGGGTTGCTCAGTTGGTTAAGTGTCTCACTCTGGATTTTGGTTCAGGTCATGATCTCAGGGTCGTGAGATCAAGCCCCATGTTGGGCTCCATGCTGGGCGTACAGCCTGCTTAAGATTCTCTCCCTCCCCATTTCCCTTCCCCCATACCTTTCTCTAAAGAAGGAGGAGGAGGAGGAGGAGGAGAGGGATGAGGAGGAGGAGGAGAAGAAGAGGAGGAGGAGAGGGAAGAGGGGGAGGAGGAGGGGGAAGCAGGAGGAAGAGGAAACTCTGGTGAAGGAAGGGAGGAAAAAGTAAACATTTTCACAACCATGAGATGAAAAGCAAAAGTAACGGATGACACCATAACCTTCTCAATGGTATATTAGAAAGTTTTGGAGAAAATCAACTTTTATTATAGGTCTAAATTGGTAATAAATAAGAGTACATAATCTATCTCTGCATTTCAATGGTATTAGTAAAATCAGAAAATCCCTGAGGTTTTCACCTTTTCTATTTCAACACAGTTTGTTGGTTGTACTTTTGGTTTGCTGTATGTACTTTGGAAAAGAAATGTTGAGTAACTCATGTTTTGTAGTCTCTACATGTAGGACTTAAGTGACTAAATATGAGTCATGTTTGTGGCACTAATTTGAGAGGGAAATCTCACCACAAATAGGAACCTGTGTTTCTAAGAAAATATTATTCCACAAGATATAGCTTAGTTTCATTTTCTTCCTGACTCAAGGGCGTGTCATATTTTTAAAAAATTTAATAAGGTATCTAATTTTCTTTGATAAACTTGGATTTTCTTCCCTTTCATTCCAAGGATAAAAATTCATTGCCACATAGTTCATAATGATTGAGACAAAGAAGCCCTAAATGTCTACTCACAGTGTACAATTACGGTTGTTAGATTTAAGTATAATTATGAAAAAAATTCAGTATCATGAACATGTCAATTCTACCCCAGATAATCTATAATTCAAGATATCATGATGTGGAAGGAACTGACCTGTACAATATCAAACCTTATTATAAAACCATAATAACCATAATTAATACTAATGTAATTATGGAAATTATATAATATCAAATTGGGACAGAGTTCATAAGTAAGCCAGTTTGTTTTTAAAAAAAAAAAAAACAATATGCTAAAACATGGAACAAAATAGGAAACACTAACAACTCAAAACTTCTGATGATCCAAAGATTTCCCAGATGCAATATTTAAACATCTCCTAAGAGAGATATTTGCCACAGCTATACATGGTAATATACTTTTAGCTAGAATATATAAAGAACTTCTACAAATCAGTAAGAAAAAAAAGCAAATAACTTCTTGAGAAAAGGATAAAAACTAACCAACAGGCAAGTCACAGGGAATCAATCTGAATTACCGATGAATATATACTTGCCAGTGATGTGTAGGATGCAAATAAAAGCACACTGAGATCCATTTCACACCAATAAGATTGGTATTTTTCTTCCAATTTAACTTTTTGATTTGCTAATAAAATCACATGGTTATAAAATTAAAACAACACAAAGAGGTGCACATCCTCATCCTTGTGTTCTCACCTTCTCACCATTCTCACCTACTCTCCAGGTTATCACTTTTGGGCAATTCACATATACTCTCATTTTTCTCCCTCTTTTTTTCAGATAAAAGATATTACACTATATTCAGTGTACTGCACCTTGATTTTTTTTTTAATATTTTTTGAAGTAATCTCTACATCCAATGTGGGGCTCGAACTTACAACCCCAAGATCAAGAGTCAGATGTTCCACTAACGGAGCCAGCCAGACATCTCTGTGCCTTGATTTTTTGAACTTAAGGATATACTTTAATAATCTTTCCTTATTGGTAGATGAAAATCGTCCATATTTTCTAATGGCTATACGTTAATTTAATTATATGGATAGAGCAAAACTTATTTAACTCATCTTCTATTAAGAAATTTCGGTTTCTTCTAAGATATGCTGTTACAAACAATGCTTCAATAAGTCACCTTACACATTACTGTGTGTGTGTATGATGTTGACTCTTCAGAATAACTTCCCAAAAGTTAAGACTGCTTGGTCAACAACTAAGTCTATCACCAAACAAAGGCAGTACCAGCTGTCCGTGAGTCTGTGGAGTAGGGAGAACTCATATATTTTGTATTAGGTCTACAAGTCCATGCATACACTCTAGAAAAGAATCTGGCAATAACTGGTAAGGCTAAAATCCACATACCTTGAACTCAGAAATTCTACTCCTGGATGGAAACTCTCAATATACTATAAATCATGTATAAGCCAGTTAGCAGGTTTGTGATGATAAAACAAAAAGAGAAGAAGAGGGAGAAAAGGATAAGAATAATTTTTTTTCTAAACTCTGGTCTATCTGTAAAGTGCAGTTTAATACAATAGTGAGGAATGAGAGCTATAGATCTCAACAGTTTCTTCACTTCTCGATGGCTTAGACAGTTTCTTAATCAGTCTGAGCCTGAGTTTCCCATTTGTAAAGCAAGGATGATAACAACAGCTACCACGGGGGACTGCTAACCTTTGCAAGTTTTTAAGAACAATGTCTGGCACATGCCAATTATTACAGATGTGTTTGCTAAAAATGAAACTGATCTCACAAATACATAGTTGAGTGAAATACCAAGTTTCAGCAAACTATATTCAGCATAATACCATGTATAGAAAGTATAAAAAAATCCCCAAGGTAATACCACATTTCTACTACTCACATACATAGAAACATTATAAATAGAGAAGGACAACACCAAATTGCGATCAGTGACATTGGAGCAGATGGTGATCTGGGGGGAAGATTAAGGAAGTTTAATCGCATTGATCCATGTGTCTATTTTTGTACCAGGACCACACTGTTTTTATTCCTATAACTAGATATATTTAATTGCTAGTATATACACTTGTATAAATATTATATACATTATATATATATAGAGAGAGAGAGAGAGAGTTATTACTATGTTTACATAACAAACTATTAGGACTACATCAAAATAAAAAGTTTTGCACAGCAAAGTAAACTGTCAATAAAACAAACTAAATGGGAGAAGATATTTGCAAATAATATATCTGATAAGGGGTTAATATCCCAAATATATAAAGAATTTACACAACTCAACACCAAAAAATCAAAATAATCCCAGAAAAAAACTGGCAGAGGACCTGAATAGCTGTTTTTCCAAAGAAGACATACAGATGGCCAGCAGACACATGAGAAGAGGTTCAACATCACTCTTCATCAGGAAAATGCAGATCAAACCACAGAAGGTAGTATACCCTCACACAAGCCAGTATGGTCAGTATTAAGAAGACAAGAAATAACAAGTGTTGGCAAGATGTGGAAAACAGGGAACTCCCACGGCACTACTGGTGGGAATGTAAATTGGCACAGCCACTGTGGAAGACAGCAGGAAGTTTCCTCAAAAAATTGAAAATAGGGGCGCCTGGGTGGCTCAGTTGGTTAAGTGACTGCCTTCGGCTCAGGTCATGATCCTGGAGACCCGGGATCGAGCCCCACATCGGGCTCTCTGCTTGGCGGGAAGCCTGCTTCTCCCTCTCTCGCTCTCCCTGCTTGTGTTCCCTCTCTGGCTGTGTCTCTCTCTGTCAAGTAAATAAATAAATAAATTTTTAAAAATTTCAAAATAGAACTAACATATGATCCTGCAATTCTACTACTGAGTATTTACCCAAAGAGAACAAAAACAATAATTTGAAAAGATATATGTATCCTTCTATTTATCGTAGCATTATTTATAATAGCCAAGATATGGAAGTAAATTGTGTTCATTGATAGATAAATGAATAAAGATGTGGTGCATTTTATATATATATATATAATATATATATTATATATAATATAGATATAAAATATACACAGAGAAAGGAATATTACTCAACTACCATAAAAAAGAATGAGATCTTGTCATTTCTGACATGAATGGACTTAGAGGGCATTATGCTAAGTAAAATATATCCTATAAAGAAAGACAAATACCATATGATTTCACTTATGTGAAATCAAAGAAACAAACAAAAAACCATAAATAGACTCATAAATACAGAGAGCAAACTGGTTGCCAGAGGAGAGAGGTGGAAAGATGGGAGAATGAGGTGAAGGGGAGTTAGGGGTACAAATTTCCAGTTATAAAATAAGTAAGTCACAGGGATGAATAGTTCAGCACAGGGAATAGCGTCAACAATGCTGTAATAACATTGTGGGGTAAGTATACCTGCCATGGTGGGTCTTAGCAATGTATAGACTAGTCCAGTCACTATGTTGTGCCCCTGAAACCAATATAACACTGTATGCCAACCATACATCAATCATAAAAAGTTTTAAAAATGTAATCAGAAATGGTCTGTTAATAGGAGATAAGACATAAATGGTTAATCAGCATATATGAATCTACAAATCAAGAAATCAAAGTATACAGATTAAGTTAAAATGAGAAGTCACTTGTCCTACTATCTGGTTGTTAAGAAAACTTTTTAAGAACTGATGTCTTTTGGGGCACCTGGGTGGTTCAGTTGGTTAAGTGACTGCCTTCAGCTCAGGTCATGATCCCGGAGACCCGGAATCAAGTCCCACATCGGGCTCCCTGCTCAGCGGGAAGCCTGCTTCTCCCTCTCTCACTCCCCCTGCTTCTGTTTCCTCTCTGGCTGTGTTTCTCTCTGTCAAATAAATAATCTTAAAAAAAAAAAAAAAAAAAAAAAAGAACTGATGTCTTTCCCAGTGAGGGCACAAAGAATCAAGCATTCTCACACTCAGCTGCTCATAATTTATATAAACTGGTACAACAACTTTTCTGCAGTTCTTTTTTGACAACATGTACAGAAAATTGCGTAAATTTTTCGATAATAGAAATTCCACCTTTAGGAATCTTTTAAAAGCATCTAAACATGGACGGAGGTGTAGTTACCAGGATGTTCTCACTATGCTTATTTAAAATAGTAAAAAATAATAATAATCTGCATATCTAAAAATTGGCAATTAGGTAGAAAGGATGGGATACAGCCATACTATGTGATTTTATATAACTTTTTAAATGATATAAGATATATTTATTAGCAGGAAAATATATATGATGGGTGAAGAAAAGCAGAACACAAAGCATGTGTAATATGATACCATATTTTTTTATATATTGGAATGGTTCCTTTCCTCTGTATTTTCCAATGTTGAATCATTAAGTGCATTACTTATAATAAGAAAAGAGCTATTAAACTATGCAGATGAGAAAAAGAAACTGAATAAAAATTTTAAAACCTAATAGAAGAACATTAGGGCACTGAGATGTGGGTATCTTTTCTTTTTTCTCGCTTTTATAAATTCTCTGCAACATTCTTGTTCTGCTTTTATTACCTAAAATATTTAAGAAATTAATAGGAAAACCAACATTGATTTATAAGCCCATCATGAGGGACAATATGAGATTGATTCTTCCCCTCTTGCTTCCTTCCTTCCTCTCCATAGGCCTTTCTGTAAGCATAGACACATTTCTCCACATTTCTCAAGGGACGCCTCTTGGTGACCTTGTGTACCAATCAAAAGTTCAGTGAGTACAGAGAGGAGCTGGTGCCAGACTGCCATCACAGTCTCTGTGACTTCCCCACTAATCACTCGCTGTGCTATAAAAAGAGCTTGGCCTTGGCCAGCTCTCCCACCCACTGCCTGGCCACGAGGCCATCACTGGGCTTCTCTGGGTTTCCATCTCCTCAACCATTAGGGGACAGTGTGTGTGTCTGGTCGTGGTGGGAGGGGGGTTTCCTAAGGTTCCCTTGCCTAACCTTTTGATTCTCGGTGCAGGTAGGAAATGTATCTCACGATAACCAAGTAGACTTGCAAATCCACAGACCTGTATGTACAAAGAGCTATAAAAACTAAAGGAGATGAAACAGAGGTCATGTTAAGCTATGGGAATCATGAGTGCCCTTGGATTTCACTAGATGCCCTCACACTCACTCTGTAGTCTCTGTTCACATCGCTGAGCTGCCAATCATTACTAGGCAGGCCCATTCGCTTGTACTCTTCACCAAGATCGATCAGCATCCAGCCCTGTTCTCTTTCTTCTTTATCCAGCTTGGGGTTGAATGAAAAGCAGTATAACTCTTCATATTTCACTGCAAGATAAAAGAGAATAAAGCCAAATCAAGCCAGGTCAAAACCAGAACCAAATCTCCCCCAAAACATTCTGTCTCAGCTGGAGTAGAGCAAGAAGCCAAACCAGCTTTTCACCCCTTGGAATGCTGCCAGGAGCATCCCATCTCAGTGGGCAGGTTCACCCACCTCTTCCCAGTAATGACATGGGGACCTTGGGACAAGCAAACTCAACTTTGCAAGAGCTCCTTTCCTTTCAGAAACAAGGCCTTCTCCATTTTGTGCCTTTTTTTTTTTAAGTAGCTTTCCAAGGCAAACATATACTCCAGACCACATAAGAAAGAAAATTAAGAATGTGTGTATCATTAGATATCAGAACTCAATTTGTTTATGTCTATTGAGCTTGGATGTGGGATGGCCTCTCAGAGGCAGATGGAAGCCCAGGCGGCTGCCCCATATTGATACAACATGAAAAAAAAAAAAGAAATAACAACTGAAAAACTATGAAATGTATTCAAGTGTTTGCCTTGAAAACATCTGAACTTTTAGCAGACACATCATTGTCATAATTGCACTGCTCATACAAAATTCATAGGGTTCATAAAAAAATCAATTGATAGTGTAAGTCACCCTAGTCATGAGGGGCAAATTCAAGGATGTCTGATGAAAGTCTGCTTTTAATTCTGCCAGGATGTCTATGTCTCTACATACCACCCTTTCCACCTATGAGGCCAGGCCCAATAGCCTTCCCCATTTAGAACTAGAATTTGATTTTCCTGCTCTGATCTTGTTATGTTGAAGGAAATGATCAGGCCAGTGCTGTTCAACAAAAATAAAAGCAAGTCACATGGATCCCTTAAAATGCCCTTGTAACCACATTAAAAAAAAACAAAAAAGAAACAATGAAATTAATTTTACTAATATATTTTCTTAGAAACCGAATATATCCAAATATTATCATTTCAACATGTGCATAATATAAAGCTTTTTAATATTTTATGTATCTTATTTCATAATGTCTCTGAAATTCCATGGGTATTTCACACTTGACAGCACAACCTCATTCATTCTATCTACACTTCAAGTGCCCACCAGCCATGTGCAGCCATATTGGATAGCGCAGACCACCATACGGGTTAGCACAGGCCACCATATTGGATAGTGTAAGCCACCACATTAGATAATGCAGGCCACTATATTGATTGTGCAAGATCCAAGCACCTCTGGTAAAGAAAAATTATGGCTGATACTCACTGAATCCTTGTTTCATTCCAGATTCTGTTCTTAATAAATGTATTAACCCATGATGGGCCTCATTTTACAGATGAGAAATCCAAGGCAAAGGGAGCTTAAGGAACATCAACAGGGCCACAAAGCTAGTAAGTGGGGACTCTGGATTTAAATTAGGCAATCTGGCTGTAGAGTGCATGCCCCTAATTACACACGCTGCCCCTCGAAGGCAGGTCCTTCTCCCTTCTCCCCAGATGGACCACTTTTGTGTCTTTTCTTTCCTTATTCCATCCCCCGAATCATCTTCTTTTTCTCCAAAAGGTTTATTTTCCTTAATTTTCTTAGGTCTCCCCTTTATTCCTTAATCTGTTGATGACATTCAGATGTGGCTAATTTAATGACTCTTCCACATATGTCTGGAGGCCCAATAAAGGATCTCACCACCAGCAAAAGGCCACAGTAACACACAGGCAGCCTGAGATCTAAAGTCAGTTTCAGGCTTGTTCTGATTACCATGGAAATGACTCATCTACAAGGAAGAAGAAAGATAAGGGTCATATTTTAAGGACCAGACATTTTCATTAGACATGTAGTCTTTCTTATAGAAAAGAAGCAAAGCAAGTTTATCATTTAGATAAACGGTGTTTTATTTCAATTTCCCCTAATCTATTTATAAACTTCAAGCTTTAGAACATGGATGATTTCAACCAAGAAGAAAGCACATACCCCAGGTGTCTGTACACACAAACCTGGAGTAGATGCTCTCAGTAGGAACTCTCTTGTAATCTCAGCATCCACAGCAGGCAGCCTGTGAAACTGAGATCCTGTTCTGGGAACCATCAGCTGGACACTGACACATCTTTTCCGTCTCTCAGTACCATTTCATGACTCAGGCCTCTGATACCACAACCTTAACCGCAAATGCAATTTGTCCAAGAGGCCAAAAGAATCTCTTGAGAAAGCCTCAGTTCCCTCGGTGAAAGAGGAGCTTATGAATATAGGTTAATAAGGGATGTTAAGTTCCCTTTGTCAAATAGTTACAACTAGCAGGAGAAAACCATTCTAGGACTATGCATAGTTTTCTGAGTATGGGCTCATGCCTGCTGTCATTGGAAGGAAGCAAGCACATGGAACCAAAATTAAAGCAAGAGCAGTTTATTTTTTTATTTTTTTTAAAATAATTTATTTTATTTTATTTTTTTGGTGTTCCAAGATTTATTGTGTATGCACCACACCCAGTATGGTGGGTATGAAGGAGGACATGTATTGCATGGAGCACAAGCAATTTATAGCAGAGATTAAGAAGACCATTCTTGGGTGCCTGGGTGGGTCAGTAACCAACTTAAACAAAGCGACTGCCTTCGGCTCAGGTCATGATCCCGGAGACCCCAGATCGAGTCCCATATCGGGCTCCCTGCTCTGCGGGAAGCCTGCTTCTCCCTCTCTCACTCCCCCTGCTTGTGTTCCCTCTCTCCCTCTCTGGCTGTGTTTCTCTCTGTCAAATAAATAAAATCTTTAAAAAAAAAAAAAGAAGAAGACCATTCTTGAACTGGGAGGCATTAGGATTGGTTGTCACTAAAACTGTGCAATGTTTTCTTTGAGTTATTTTTAAGCAAAAGAGTGATCAACCATAGCACTGGCCTGATTTAAGTAAAATTCTACAGAAGGGCAAAGAAACCCATATTTTTGTCAGCCCAAACTCAGTCTTATTACTGTAGGCAAGCTTCTTACCCAAAGGCCAGCCCAGGGAAGCCTTCAGCGGACGACTGCCTACTCTGAGAAATTAAAAAGTACCATTAACACAGATGTAAATTTTACTGAATATTTCTCATTCACAATGTTCTGTTCCCTTCCCCTCCATCTCCTGCAAAACACACAGCAGAATTCTTAGTAACCAACAAGGAGGTGAGTTAAAAACACCCAAACTAGGGCTAGAGAAATCTCTAGACTTTATAGAATCTGAACTGAGAGAACATGCCTGCTTCAGAAAGGTCAGACCCCTAATTCCTCACCCTCATCCCTTAAGACTAGACATGGCTTCTCACCCCTTGGAGTCTGAGCCATCACACCCAACATGAAGTGTCTTTTGCTGCTAGAGATGGCAGGATTCAACAGGAGGTACACAGAAGGCCTCTCCCTCAGAGCTGCTCCCATAAGAAGCAAATACCCCACATGCCTTTGCACTGTGTGGGTAAGCTGGATGTGTACCTTTAGTCAAAAAAAAAGTTAGAAAAAGTTATGCAAAAATCATTCTTGTATTTACTTGATTTACCTACTTAAACCTTACAATTGCCAAGCAAAGGCCAACTTGAAGGTTTTTCTGTCCAAAAAGAAATAAGAACGATTTCTAAAATACTGCTTTAAATGAAGAAAGAGTAGCATTTTGGGGACACTTCTAGGAAAGCCAAATCAGTGTTTCAGGCCTTAGGAGACGGCCTGAGAGATGTGTGTGTTGACTGACTTTGCATTCCTTGGGTACTACTGTTCATCTGGACTCCTTAACACAGGGAAGCCCTTGGCACTGGGATGGGTTCCGTACCTACTGCTCTCATCAATGCTTTCGCTCTTGGGCAATCCATCTTCCTACTCCCTGGGGAAGATTTATACCATCGAGCGGCAGTTTTCAACTAGGAACCACCCAGCCTCCAAATGCCCTGGTCTCTCTGCACTGCAACCCTGCTCCTTCTCTTCCATTAAAAAGGAAAGGGTGTTCACTCTACCAGATAAGGCAGCTACGGGTAAGACAAAGCAATTAGAGAAAAAAAGAAAAACAATCTGGTTTGTTTCGCAGTATCAGGCTAAATAGTTATGAAAACAGAATATTTTGGAAAAAAAAAAACAGAGGGGAATTACCATGATAGACTAATTGGGAGAAACAAAAAGTGACTTAATATTATAATAAAAAATACTGTAAAAATAAAAAGGAAACTTGCAATGACCCATGTAAAACCTGAATAATACAGTTATGTTACTAATTGTTTCCCTTTTGCAAAATTTTTTTTAAAAAAATGAAAAGGAAAGAACAAATACGAATGGGGAGGTGGGTCTGGGAAGGGAAAAGTTCTCCACAGTCATCAGAGGGTTACACATATGTAGCGTTTATTAGACCCAAAAGTAACAATTGGAACACTCAGCTGCTCCCAACTTTCTGCTTAAGTCAGCCAACCTAAAATAGAGCTGAAAAACCAGTGAAATAGGGGTGAGAAGAACAGCACGACTACTACTGGATTTTGCAAATTTAGAATAAAAATAAGGAGACGTCTGCTGTCTACTTTCAACAAGTAAGTGTTTGAATGAAACACCAGGGCAGTGGAGGCTAACTCTTAGTGGAAAAGGATTTCTGGACTCAGAGTAGTGTTGTCAATAGAAAGCAAATTACCACTCCAGACATTGCATAAGCAGCCGTGACTTACACAAGGACGTCAAAAGTGAAATTAAGCCAAAAAAAAAAAAAAAAAAAAAAAGTGAAATTGAGCAAATAAGATGATGTCAATCACAAGATTTTTAAAATCATAATACATGTGCAGAAGAACTGGGGACTAGGAACAACTGGAAAAAAACTATCATTTAGAAAAAATGGGAAAATAAACAAAGATGGTTTAAATGTTAAAGGGCCCACAAACACTACAGAGGGAAAGATAATTGATAGAAAAATAAACAGCAGAAGGCAAATCAGAGGGAGGAGAATGCACATGGGAAAAAAGGAAGCTCTCTGAGAAATAGGGGTCTTTTCATCAGAAAAATGTATATCCTTATTGGTGTACTGGATCTATTTCTTACTGGGGCCAAAGCTTTACTTTAACCTAAATTATTCTCTATCAAGAATTAAGGAGCTTACTGAATTTGGCTACTTTAATTTTTCATTCTTACCAGTTTGACTTTACAGGAAAGACCAACCAATAAAATCTTGCTAAATGTTTTAGGAGTTTGATGTACTTTATCCCCAAAATCCTAATTCAGGGAAGGGAGAATCTCAAGAGTTCTGCAAATCTCCTTTATAGGACTTGACTTAAATGGACCCCCAAGCATTTCTTCTTTGGTCCTCTACAGGACCTTGCAATTTAGCTACGTCCATAAGGGTAGCTGAAAATAGGGGATTTGTTTTGGTGACTAACCAGAACAACAACAGAGCTATATCATGCTAACAGAATTCAAAGGTTACCACACATACACACACGTCCCTACTCTGATAGACCTAGAGGAGAGGGAAGGTGTATTTTGTAAAAGATCTTCAGATGGCTCTGATAAGTCACCCCTATTCCCAGCTGAGTCCCCCTCCACCTTTGTCTACCTCCACCCAGATTCAAAAGCCCGCTTCCAAGGTTGTAGACTGTAATGGGTCCTAATTTTAGCACTGCCTCTAACATTAAACTGTGAAACTACCTGAGTTCTATTTCATCTTCCCACAGTTATTAAAATATTATGTTTTATGTAAACTGACATTTCTAATTGCAGTGTTTCAAAATACTGGTGGCTTTCTAAAAATCTTCTAAGGTAATAGGTTTAATTCAATTAATTACTGAGATTTCTTTTTTTGCTCTCTGGCTTGTCTAATACTTACCTCCCAAATGTCACCTTTAAGAAAAAGTGTGTGTTTTACAAAATGAGGGACACAGAGATTTTCCTCCCCAGGGGCCCTTGCCAGGAGAGTCTGGGCGCTCACTGCCTGTCCCGGCCACAGCCCTCACAGTCACCATGACCTGCCGTTCCAGCCACTCAGCTCTTTCCCAGTTCTCTGGGCTATTCCTAAATCCTATTAATGCGGTCAGAGCACATTTATTATCCAGTTCAGCCATTAATCAGTGACACAGAAATTGCTGGCACACAGCTCTCCTCACATTCCCTGCTGCACGCAACCTAACATACATCTTCCCAGAACTTCTGTTCCAATTATAGTGCACCCTCTAAAAAGTTCAACTGCTTTTCTGGCTAACTCTGCAATTCTCTGATACACGCAGAGATGAAAAAGATTCTACCAGCTGCTCTGAAAGGGGAACAAAGTCAAGTCAAAATTATCAGACTGTGACAGCGCCCTGGCATCATTTTCAAGAAATAACTTGAGTTCTTCGCTGACGATGATATAATCACACCATAAGAAATGGAGGACCCAACCAAACCCCTTGCAGAGGTTACAATCAAACTTCTTGTCCTAAATCAAAAAGCATTTAGTACAGTAACTGTAAAGATATATTCCATCTCCCTTGTCAGCGATTTCGGTGTAACCCTACCATGGACATTACTCTTATGTAAAAGACTTATTTTTACTGAATTCTCCCCAGAAACTCAGATGTTTATTTCTTTTAAGCAAAAGGACACCACCACCCATATAAGCCACACAGACAAGAAACACTTGAGCCGTAATCGGAAGACCCCAAGCCAAGGGATCGACAGGAGAGTAACTGACAGCATTTATTTTTCAGATCAACTAAACATTCTTCCCATGACACTTAAGGAGGAGGAGGACCAACTTATCCAAAGTAGGAGGACGAGGACCAACTTATCCACACGGTGAATACAACTGATGTTAACTAAGGTCTAGTTATACCAAGTTTGGGAAACTTCTATCACCATCACAAAGCAATAAAAAAAACAAACCGTAAATGCCCCAGGAGGAGAAAGTGCCCTAGAACCATTTGATATGAATATTTTCCATATACAACAATTTGTCAGTTTTATCTTTGGCTTTAAAGAAGATACCTTACCATAGTAAGGGCATAATTTTAATATGATTTCACTCCAAAAGGAAAAGCTATAACACTTCCCACCCAAGATAAAGCGAATAGTAAGAATAATGAAAGAGGTTCATATAATTAACAACTCAGGGAGAGCCCCTAAAAGGCAATGAATCATTCAGAATTCTTGGCCTCACTGGAGGACTGGGATACTGTATAATTCCAAAAACACCATAATTCTTTTTTTTTTTAACTTAACATATAATGTATTATTTGTTTCAGGGGTACAGGTCTGTGAATCATCAGTCTTACCATAGCACATACCCTCCCCAATGTCCAAACACCGTAATTCTCAAGCTATTCATTTTTCCTGAACACAGTTTGTGAATGTAAGGATGCAACGTAAGACGCGCCGAGCTCCTCTGCCCTACCTGGCCTCGCAAGGCGGATCAGAGAGATGTACACATCATGGCAGTCTCGTTCCTGCGGGATGATGAGTTGTAACAGCTGAAAGTTCTTGCAGCGAATAAGCAGAGGACATCCAGTAGCGGTTGTGGCCTGTTTTTCAATGGTGGAAATCTGACTGTGAAGAATCTACAACCAAAAGTCATGTGGAGAAGATAAGCAGAGATAACTGATAAATGAGATAAGCACAATCCAGATCTCTGAAGGAACACTGACAAGAAACACTCCCCCACCTTTAGCTAGCTCAACACCTGCACTCAGATGACAAGAACCAATGTTCTGGGAAAGAACCATCTAAATTTGTCATTTTATTTTTCATTACCAAGCCTTCTGATATCCAGGCTCACTATTTACAAAGCATATAGTTTTGTACAAGTCCAGGTAAGGGAACATTTTGGTAGTCGAATGGTGAATGAACTTAATAGCTAAAATTAAATAAGGTCATGAGAAGTTAGTAAAATAAACCTCACAATCAACAGAAGTTAGAGATAGCTCCACTGGGAGGTGCCACCATGCTCCTTAATTCCACATGGGATGCTCAAGTTCAATAGCAACTTGAGATTGTTGTTTTCTAAACTGCTGGTGGTCAGCCAGGCTCGAGAAGAGATTCATGTTGAAGAAAATCAGGCTGAAGTGCATCTCTCTGGTGCTTCAGTGCAGGGGGGCGCGGGGAGGGGGGGAAATCTCTGCTCAGTCAGGGGGAGCATTCATTTGTCTTTTGTTGTGTGGGTAGAGTTGCCATATACGGTTACAACAGTTTCAGGTGTGCAATACAGTGACTCATAAACTCTATACATTAGGCTATGCTCCCAAGTGTAGTTACCATCTGTCACCATTCCTCTCCACCCAGTAATGCCTGCCACCTTCTGCTGAAATGTAACAATGTCTACAGAATGCAGAAAAGGGAAAAGTCTACAACTCATAGATTCTGATTCTAGCCAGAGTGTCCTGGTTGGATGCTATAGAAAATAAGACGAATCCAATGGTCTCTTTACTAAGTAGCAGAACTGACAAAGAGGCTCTTCCCTAGCTTTTCTTTCCTTCATTTGCAAATTACTGGAAAAGTGAAGGCGACCTAATAAAATAACTAAATGGTCTGCATTACTGGATCCTACAAATACAATGTATTGCAAATAAGGCACTACCTAGGATGCTGTAACTAGCACTGATGTTCTTGAATCTCTACTTAACAGCTGTGACAGGAAGCCCTTATATCTCTGGCTATTTCTAGGCCTATCTTTGATGATGTTTAAATAATGATTGTTTAAAATAAATAAGTAGATCAAGTGGATTTGACTCTGCAAAAAAGGACAGAGCTGACTTTCCGAAAACAGTCCTCTGAACACCCAAATTCCAAAAGCCCACCTACAGGGAAAAACTCATTACTTAAAACAACAGAGAACATGTATAAAAGCCAAGAAGAAAGAATGCATACCCATGTTTCTTTTCTTGTGTCAGGTGTGTTTTCCACGAATATGACATGAGTAGCCGTCAAATACAAAGTACCTAGGGCTGCTTTTTTAGAAGATATTCGATCTACCAAGCGGACATTTTCAACCTAGAGAAATCAGGTTGACAGAGTTATCATAAAGCAAAAGACTATTCATACAAATAAATAGTAAGTTAAGATCTTAGATTTAATCATATATATGTATATACACATATATATAAAATTTTGAGGATTCTTCCAATAATAAAATCCAAATCTCATCCTCTTAATTAGATCTCAGTATGTGAGTCTGTAGATCAAAAGACAAAAATTCACCAGTTACTTAAAATATAATTTTAAATGTACCACAAAATTTTATAGACTCTATTCTTCAAGAATACCCTCTTTGTATTTTAAATAAGTCAGCATTTTTATTTCACTGTAACTATATAATTCTCATTTAAGGCAGGAAGTGTATACATCAAAGTTATGAGTTTTTACAATAACCATGTATGAATTATATCTATTAAAAGGACAATAATCTATTTCTCTTATGTATTTCTTGGCAGTAGAAACAGTCTCAAGGCAGTATGCTTCCACATAAACTAGCAGGAAATATATGAGAGCAACAACTATCAGAGAAATGTTCTGCACGTTTACAAGGAAAACCTACCAAATTAAGATGCTCACATTCATTTATAATAAAATCTCGACCAGCTCATAGGTTTAAAAAGTATTTCTTCTGTTACTGATATGTTCCTTCCATATCGTTATTCATCATTCCATCTCTTGTAAATGGTCTTCGTGTCACTGATTTACTTTCCTACTAGGTGATCATCATTTCTTATGTATTCACAAGAACTATTTCTATTAGTAAGAAGAACCTACAGATGAATTTTTATTTGTGTGTTTTATAACTTCCTTTTGACCAAACTCTTTTACTGCCTCTACTAATTTTTTCAGTGAGGTCTCTTAGATGTTCTGAGTAGACAGAAATATTTTCTGTAATATTCTGCTTCTTCTTTTCCAGTATTCATACATCTCTTCCTTTTCTTGTTTACTGACAGATTAGAGTGAAGAGCAGCAGCGATAGCACTCATTCATGTTTTCATTTGTTTCTCTTTTTAACAACATCTTTATTGAGATATCCACCCACTTAAAGTGAATTATTCAGTGGTTTTTAGCATATTCACAGCGCTGTGCATACCAGTCTCATGCATTCATCAGCACGATCAATTTCAAAACATTTTCTTCGCCCTACAAAGAAACCCTGTACGCATTAACATTCACTCTTCTCTTCTTCCTTAACCACCTCAGCACTAGGCAACCAGCAGATTTGCCTATTCTGGACATTTCAAATAAAGGGGCTCCTACAATATGTTGTACTTGGTGACTGGTTTCCTTCACTCAGTATCATGTTTTCAATCCATGTTTCAATCTAGATCGATCCATTTGTAAAATGTGTCAGTACTTTGCCTTGTATTGCCAAGTAATATCCCATTATAAAGATAAAGGTATGCATGTTTTATGTATCCATTCGTCAGTGGATGGACACACGGATTGTTTCTACTTTTTGGCTATTATGAATAATGCTGCTGTGAACATACTTGCACAAGTTGTGAGGACATTCGTTTTCACTGCTCTTGAGTGTACACATACGTGCAAACAGACATCCAGGAAGGGAAATGCTGTGTCATATGCTAACTCTGTTTAACACTGTGAGGAAATTTCACATTATTTTCCAAAATGGTTGTATCATTTTACAATCCTACCACCAATGTATGAAGTTCCAATTTTTCCACATCCATAACAACACTTCTTGTAATCTCTCTTTCTGATTACAGCCATCCTAGTAGGTGTAAGACACTGTCTCACTGTGATTCTGATTTGCATTTCCCTGATGATTAATGATGTTAAGCATCTTTTCATATGTAACTCTATTTTTAATGGGAACACTCCTATATTTCGCCATTGAGTTTGATGTTGATGCTTTCTGTAATCACACTGTGGAAGTAACCTATTCTTCATTCACTAAGAATTCTGATTTTTAAAAAATTAAGAATGAACACAGTGCTTTTTTAAATACGTATTTGGATGATTATTTACTTTTTTTTACGTTGTTCCTATATTACAACAGCAACAGATTTCTTAATCTTTAAACAAGTCTTAGATTCTCAGGATTGGTGTTTTAGTATTTCTTATATTTTACCCACTGCAACTGTTTTGTTTTCTGTTTTGTTTTTGCATCAATGCTTTTAAGAGAGACTGACATGCACCAAACTATTTTTTCTACTTTTATCAGGCGAATTCATCATGATTATGAGGACATTCATTAACCAGAAGATTTCATCATACACACCATTTTTTGAAACAAAGACAGGTACTTCTTTATGCAGAACTCTTTACTAATTTTTTCTGTTTCTTATGTGGTTATGTATCTACTCAATGTTACCATTTTTTAAAAGATTTTCTTTTTTTTAAGTAATCTTTACACCCAACATGGGGCTTGAACTCACAACCCCAATTTCAAGAGTCGCATGCTTCACAGACTGAACCAGCCAGCTTCCCTTCAACGTTACCATTTTTTACTGAATCTCATTTTGACATCTATTTTCTTAACAAATTATCTTCTAATAGATGGCTTTCAAATTCTTAGACACTTCTAATTCCTATCTGTGGATGAATCCCTTCCTCTTTATCCTTTCTCTCACATTCCTAAATTGTGAATTATATTTTCTTATGATTAGATAGATAAAGGGTTTTCTTTAAAGTAACAAGTTCTGGATCTACAGATTTAATAATTTTTCTCTTGTCTAATTATTTAATTTCTGCTCCTTGTTAGTAATATTTCAGTTTTCCTTAGTATATCATGTGGCTTTGTTTCTTTGTTCATTTCTGAACTCTCAGGTTTGAGTCAGTCCATTCATTGTCATTCTTTTTGCTTAATAACAAGTCTTAAAGTCTAATCATTTTCCTCCAAGTAAACCTTTGGCTGCACCTTATTAGCTTGATTTGCAGTATTTTTGTTCTTCCTTTCTAGAAGAATCTATAACTGCATTTTTTATTGCTTCTTTGACCCAGGAGTATTTAAGGGGAATATTTTTCAATTCCCACATGATCTTTTTTTTTAAACTTTTGTCATTAAATGTTCTATTCTGAACTAACTACAGAAAGGTCTTATGGAAGAGAGTTGTGGGAGAAGAAAAGCAAAAGTGGGATATATTATTTTTGGAACATTTCTATGGGAAAATACTTATTTGCATGCTAAAATACAACTACCTAAATTAAGTGGAGGTTCAGGGGTGATACATTAGTTAGCAGTATCTAAAAATGGAAAATAAATGATTTTCCCTGCCCTTAGGACTAGGAGACAAGACTTTATTGGGATAATCATATTGAACACAAGGTAATATTTTGAGGCAAAAATAATTTAGTATAGATTATTCTCTCCACAGAAGTGAAGGAAAACTATACCACTCCGATTATTTTTAGAAAACCTCCGTGAAACAGAACGAGGTTCACAGATGGTGGTAGATTAGAATACTTAATGAGATTTTTTTCTGTGTCTTTTTGTTAACTTTGGCTGCTGTTACAGGAAAATTACATTTCAAAATTTGGCAATAGTTCTTGTAGGTCCCATTGCTGTTAAAAGTAATTTTGAAGTAGAGGGAGAAAAAAAGAAATAAAAACAACAACAACAAGGGAAACAAGAACATAATTTCCCAGTGATCTGTAACAACAAAATAAATGAGTAATAAAAATTAAAATTCAATTATCTGAGAAGTTCTGTGATGATAGGGAGCACTGCTCAGCAGTTACCATATGAATTATACTAAGATAGCCAGAATATTCTTGACTAAGACTCTACAGTCAGTCAACTATAGATAAAATGAAAAAAAATCTTAAGAGTTTGGGTACCATCTTGACAACCCACTGGTTCAATAATTCTGCCTCATTGTTCAGCTAACTGAATTTTATCTTATTTAGACATGCCATAGCTATATGGTAATAAGGGCTATCTAATGCATGGAAAGACAGGACTCAGGAAACTACCAGCTTCTCTAGACTACATTATTATGATTCACTTGTGCATTCCCAGGTACACCATTCTTAAGACACAGTAAGTATTCGTCCTCTGCAAATAGCAGTTCATGTATTCAAAACATTTTACAGCATATCACTAATTCTTGGGTGTGCCTTTTTCACATTCTGACATTTTTGAAAATGGAATTTGTCTTATGGTTAAACATGTAAGAAGCTGTTATGTCAGGTAATTGGCAGTGCTTCTTTCTTTCTCTGCAGGATATAAGATCTTGGTGCATCTTACCATCATTGATGTCTTAGATTTGCTGTAATGCAGTTAAATTTGTAGTCAGTGGCACATAAATTATATTTGAAATCATGAAACACAAAGAGGGTACCCAGAGAGAACATGTAAAGTAAGAAGAGATCTGAGGAAATCCAACTGTTAAAGATCTGACAGAAGAAGAGGAATCAGAAAAGCAAACTAGAAAGGAATCCAGCTGGAGAAGAAAAGTCAGGAGGGCTTGCTGTTAAGGAACCATGTGCACAAAGAGTGGTTTGAGAGAAGGGAAGGGTCCATTTCCAATGCTGCTGAGAGATCAAGTAAGGCAATAACTATAAACGGCCCACTGGATTTAGTGACATGGAAGATGCTGGTAACCTTAACAGGAGTAGTCTTGGGAGCACAGGGATCAGAAACCCGAACAGAGTAGGAGAAGGAATGAGCTCCACAGAAGCTGAGAAAGTAGAGACTCTTCCCTCTGTGGAAGTTAAGGGCGGAACCAGGCAGAAGCCAGAGCGGGAGAGCCTGACCACTGACTGACACTCCATCCTGGAGCAGCAGAAGACCAAGGATAGGAGGAGTCTTCCAAAATCAACTGACATGTCAAGACATGTTAAAGCAAGAATCCCATTATGCTGCCAGTGAGGGGGCATGTGGAGGTATGATGTTCACAGAAAATACAACTCCCGTTAGGAGAAGCTCATGAGAAATACATTTTATTTTTTTAATATTATTTTATTTTTTTAGTGTTCCAAGATTCATTGTTGATACACCACACCTAGTGCTCCACACAATACGAGAAATACATTTGAAAGGATCAGAAAAAGGAGATGAGGTTTGCTAGGCAATTTATTTCTCCTGCTAATACCAAAGTCTTCCCCAATCCTATAAAGCTTTCTTCTCCGGCCTTAAAAACTGGTCTTTTTTTTTTTTTTAATTATGAGATGTGTACTTATTTACATAATGTTTATAAAGTTTCAGAAATACAGGAGGAAGGAAAGAAAATTACCCCTAGTCCCACAATCCAAACATAAGTACTTTTAATTTTTTAGTGCATTTTAGAAAAGATTTATATTTAAGTAGTATTAGATTAGGTAGTGATGTGTCAGAAGAAATAATTCCAGGGATGGGCAGGAAAAGTCTTTTGCTTTACTGAGCCTTGCCTTTGCCCCAGATCTTCAGGACAGTTGCTGAATACCATGATGTCCTGATGGGTTGGACAAGGACAGTGTACCTAGGTCACTGCTCAGTCAGGGAACACAGACACAGAAGTGGATAGGAAGACAATCTCTGACCTGACTACCTCAGTGGGAGCAGAAGATTATGCCAGAAAGGACTGTGGAAATGCAAACCTCCATGGGAACTGGTGGGAATTCCAGGGAGAGTTTTGGATTTCCAAAGGGAAAAGAATGGGAGTGTTCAAAATAGCCTTCCTGATAGTTCATAGATCAGGCCAATCTCTGCTGTCATTTGGTTTATGTCAAAATTACCCAAATAATAATAATAAGAGCAATAACAAATATTTTTAGAGTACTTACTCTATGCCATGAACCATGCTGTCACATTGCATAAGTGACCCCAGTTAATCTCCACAATAACCCCATGAGTTAGGTCTTTACATAACCCCCAGTTCACAGTTACTGGGAACCCGTTTTCTCAGGCCACTCAGGCAGCATGTGGTGAGGCTCAGCCTAGAGCTATTGTCTGCCTAATTCCGAGCCAAGTTCATCATGCTCCGAGGCTGTGGGCACTGGTGGATGCCTCTGGAGTCATCTTAGTCCTGTTCTCCAAAATCAATATATGTAGGATAATCAATAAACAATGATCTTAACCAGTTTTATACATGAAAGTTAGTATCTGAAAATTAAATGTTTTCAGACCAAATTATAATATGAAACCATATACACAAACCACTATCAGCATATTCTTTGAGATTAACCCAAAGACAGAAAGTGTGAGCACGGAATACAAGAGCCTAAACCCAGGCAGGAGGAGACATTCAGGGTTCTCAAATCTAATAAAAGAGAGACCACCAAACATCCAATTCCATTCAATAAAATGCCTGTGGGGAGTACCGTGTTAGGTCCAAAGAACAAAAGAGTGAATAAGAGTGAACCTTTACCGGTGCTGGAGAATCTTACAGACTCAATGCAAGAGCCTGTGCCCCAGTTTAATGGCCTTTTCATTCCCATTCCTGCTCTGCCGGCTTTAGACTGGGGAAAAAAGGTTTCATCAACTTTTTGAGGCCAAGGTTGAAAAGCCTCAGTGAAAACCCTGGGCCCTGCCACATCACTGCCAGGTCTGAAACAGGACACCCGGCTGCCGAAAACAAGTCCTGCTCCGTCCTTCCCTCACCGCTTGGGAATCAGGGGGACCTTGGAAATCAATGAGACACAGAGCCTCTCTTCAGCAACTCTCTATCACACCACTCTCTAATTTCAGTCTTAAAAGAATATAATATTTGCTTGACCTTCTACCCTGTAGGTCGAATATTGGATTGTGGGACATTCTAGATTCCAGAATCATACCGGACTTCCTACAAAGATAGAGCTGCTCGGAAGGACAGTGGTCCACAGTGTAGGGTAGGATTACCATCTACGGAAAAAGACAGAAAAAAAGGCAAATATCACTGGCCACCAGCTTTACTTGGACCAAAGACCAAGTCCTCCCTTATGTAGGATAATCAATAAGCAATGATCTTAACCAGTTTTATACATGAAAGTTAGTATCTGAAAATTAAATATTTTCAGACCAAATTATAATATGAAACTATATACACAAACCACTATCAGCATACTCTTTGAGATTAACCCAAAAACAGAAAGCTTGAGCACGGAATATAAGAGCCTAAACCTAGGCAGGAGGAGACATTCAGGGTTCTCAGATCTAATAAAAGAGAGACCACCCAACATCCAATTCCATTTAATAAAATGGACCAAAGACAAGTACCATATAAATTAGGCTGAAGGTCACTGCCAATCATCAGGGGAAGGGATCCAGAGGTTGCTGAACAGGGAGAAATCAAATGTCTGCAGTAGCCAAAACCTAGCACAAGTTTATGTTCTAATCTAAGAAAAGCAGCTAGATAAATAGTTTGTCGTGCTAAATTTGGTATCATGACATTTTCTAGTTCTACCAACATTAAAAGTAAAGTATTTGTGAGTCAGGAAGCCTGGGCTCTGGTGCTGGTTCTGGTTTTGGAACTGAACTATGGAGCCCTGGGCAGTTTACTCTCCATCTCTAGGTTCCCACTTCTATAAATGGCCCAAAGGATATTTAATGTCTTTATCCATGCTACCAGGCTGCAGTTAGAACTTACTGGTCCTTTACAGAGAGACCAGAAAGCTCATGCAACAGTAACTGTGAAAATATAAACCATAATGACTCCATATTCAATTCTCCAGAAATTCAACCACCCAGTAACGTCATTGGCCAACAGAACTCCTGGGATCTCCTAAGGAAAGGAAGCACCAGAGTCTGCACCAGCATCCAGCATTTGAGGGCCCAAAGGAGAGAGATGAACAGGGCAAGCCAGGCATCCCGCCCACTAGCCAAGACTGGCTCTTTCCCAGTCCCCAGGCTCCCTTGCCCTTTCCCTTTTCTGGAGTCTGAGGACCTGGCTTCCTGTGAATCCTGGAGGACTTGGTAAGCCTTCCTGGGTTATTTCTACCTCTGATAATTAAGTATCATTTGGTTTTCAGTCTGAATTAAGAAGTGTCTTACTGTAGTGTTTAAAAGAAAGAACTCTAGTTGCCTTCCTTTTAACAGATGACATCAGTTTGCATCCTTGTTAAAGTATATTTAATCTTAATGCTTATAAAATTCTTTAAGATAAAATGAAAGAAAACATCATAGACAATCTATGTATATGTCATTTCTGAAACCATAATGCTTTAAAATCTATCAATCTAGCCATCCACTTTTCCAGTCTTTAATGGTGATACTCAGGCTACACAGCGTACTGACCAATCTGGCTTCTAAACACCCACCCATCGCATTCCCACATCACTGGTCTGAGAGTGGCTAGGTGACAATGGGGCACTTGTGCAGACACCAAACTTGAGGCTATTACAATAATAAAAAGCTAAAAATCAAGGCAGACTTCATTTTTCCTAAAGGGTTCTTCTGTCATAAGCAGAACAGGTCCTATGAGCTACATAATGTGAGAATGGATGATGCAAAAATATGCACGATTACTTCAGTCTGAAATACACGATAGTTAATGTGGGTCCATTACACTGTACAGTAATTAGCACAGTGATCAGGAGAGGCGGTGCATGTCCCAAAGCTGGGAAATGGAAGCTCCCGGACTGGGGAGCCGTCCCTGTGCATCCACAGCAGTGCCTACTCTCCCTAACTTCCCCACTAGCTAACTGCTAAGAATCACAGTCAGACCAATCCAGGACTACTTTTCCAGCAAAGCCAATGGTAAAGAAGGAAGCACAATTATGGTAGATTCCTTTCAACTTCTCCCTTGAGTAGAGGGAGAACAAAGGAAGGGTAATAAGAACAGCAATTTTATGATTTCCTGAGCAACTAGCAAGTGCCAGGTATTACACTAAGTGTGGTCTGTACACTATTTCCAACCCCAGCTGAAAGGCAGATGTGATTATCCTATTTCATGGATGATAAAATAGAAGCACATGAAGAGTAAACCAATTGCCCATAGAGTCACAGCTAGAGAGGGGTAGGCCCAGACTTTAAATCAGAAGTATCTGATGTCCACATCCATTTCCCCAAGCACCGCCTGCATTCCACCTCTGCAGTCCAGAGCTAATATTGTAAATAAGGGAAGGCGTCATGGCTGAAAGCCTATCCTCTATTTTTCCTAAAATTTCAATTAGAGAGTTATAGAGTTAACAAGTAAAAATCTCTGGCTAAAGCTGAGGCATTGCTAATTCAGCAGAGCACAGCATGGTTGGCCAGTGAACCCCATTCACTCCATCCTGTCTGGGGAGCCAGTCTCCATGGTACTGTGGTCATTACAGCCTGGAGAATCTGGTTCCCCTAATGGTCCCAGGACTAGCTGGGCAGTATTGAAATGAGTACTGGCTGTTTCCTATCCTACAGTGTCATGTCATCCTGCAACATCAGAAGAACACTTCAAGAAATGAGGTTCCACTTCTTCTAGCCAGCCATGCCTTAATTATAGAAACATCTACACTATTAGAAATTCTGAATGGTTTTCTTTATGGTAGGTGTCCCTGTGTTGCTGAGCAAGATGTTTTCAGTTGGAAGCCAGAGCTCCAGGATAATGAATGATCACTCCTGTAAGTGCATAAGTGAAAGAAAAAGGGGAAAAAAAGTGTTATCAGTGGTTATTAATAATAAACAGTAGTGGATAAACAAATCCACAAGAGAGACTTTAGAGATTTAATTCTTGCTCCCAATGAATGTTCACTTCATGTCTGCAACTTCATTTTCCCCTGTTAAAGTAATGGGAGCAACAGAATATACAAGGAAGGGGAACTACATGATTATAGTTGCAAAGTTACCTTGATGAAGAAGAAAAAGTGAAGATATAAAACATTCCTCAGACCATTTTGAATCTCTTAAGATAGAAGAAAACACATTTGATTTGTCCAACTTAAAAAGAAGCACTTCTAATACCATATTGTATATTTCAACACTGCTAAGAGAATAGATCTTAAAAGTTCTCCTCACAAGAAAAATCCACAATGATATGAGGGAATGGGCGTTAACCAGACCTGTCATGGTGATCATTTTACAACAGGAACATACATCAAGTCATTATGTTGTATATCTTAAACTAACACAATGTTACATGTCAATTATGTCTTGACAAAATTAGAAAAATAAAATCATATTGTAAGATGTTACATTTAATAAACTTGTCTTAAAAAATAAAAATAAAAAGCCCTTTTTTTTCCCCTACTGACATAAAGTTTAGACAAATAATAAGGGGTAGTCATGAGGCTTCAGGAGTTTTCTAATCCAGCCATTTGATAGAATAATCAGGAACACTAATCCTTCTCCCAAAAGGCAGATTTAATCTGTTTAAAACTATAAAACCAAAGAAAGCCTTTTCCCAGGACCATTTTATTCAGAGGTCAGATATTGGAGAAAAACCAAGGGCAAAAATCACAAAGCATAGTCCAAGAAAATATATGACATGTAACCAGAAGAAATACTTGGATATTCTGCCCTTCATAGAACAGAGACAAATGCTAGTGGGATACACAATATTGAGACCGCATAAAAATAATCCTATTCCCAAGCTGCCTAAAAGCATATCCTGCTGTGAAACAAAATTGTTTTTTAAAATGGAGTTAATAGGGGCGCCTGGGTGGCTCAGTGATTAAGCGACTGCCTTCGGCTCAGGTCATGATCCCAGAGACCCAGGATTCAGCCCTGCATCGGGTTCCCTGTTCTGTGGGAAGCCTGCTTCTCCCTCTCTCACTCCCCCTGCTTGTGTTTCCTCTCTAGCTGTGTTTCTGTCAAATAAATAAATAAAATCTTTAAATAAATAAACAAACAAAATGGAGTTAATATAGTCAGTTATAATACAAAGCAAGGTACCTATGAAAGAACCCCATGAAAATTAGACAGCTCCCATCTATCAGTGCTTAATTTAATTAAGCCCTTTTAATTTGTTAATTAATGTTATTCATCTGTTGAGTGGCTACTTTGCCACTCAACAGCCACCCAAACTATTTATCAAAAGGCTTCTAGCTAGTAACACTGCTGACAGATTCTCTGATTCCACCTTGGTGAGGAATCTTCCAGGAGCAAGACAGAAAAAACTCAACATCATGTTGCTTAAGCCAAAAGGGATCTTACTAAAATATGCATCCATAAACATCTGTGGTGGGGCTGGCTTCAGACTGGCCGGGGGTTCAAAACACCCGGCCACTCCCCTCATCTCTCAGGGGTCCCCCTCTGCTGGCTCCTGGCTCTCTGCTCCTGGAGGCTCCAGCAACCCAGCCACACCTCCCACAATCCCCATGGTCAGTGAAGAGCACCAAAGGCCCAAACACTCAGTATCTTTCACTGGGTCACATGCTTGTCCTTAAACCAGTGATGACATGAAGATGGCTGGATTTAAGGTACAAGACACACCACAAACACAGAGACCGAGAACAGAGCAGGCATGCTCCCAAGAGGAAGTGGTGAGAATGGATGGTACCAGCCAAGGCCAGCACATGCCCACCACATGAAGTGTTCCCAGGGCTGTCATCCAAGCAGCCATCCTACCACACACTCCTATCATGTCATTTCATTATCAAAACCCCAATGGCTCCCCACGGCTGCTGGGTTTTCCACAACCTGCCCCTCACTTTTGCCTTTTCAGCAGGCTCCCTTTTTCATACCCCAAACCACTGCCTGTACCCTATGCCAGATGTCACTGACTAATCTCTGAAGATACACTGATCTAAGAGTCTGTGCATGTGAAGATAATCCTTCATTCCATTTCTTCCTCTCCCACCTAACCAGTGGAGCTCTCATCTTCAAACTTACCTCCCCAGGCACCAACTTCTCTCTGGACAGAACTAGTTTCAACCAGCTTTACTGAAGTCAGAAGGTTCAAATTTGGAAAGACGAAAACCCAGTTTGAAACAGACTCAAATCCAAGGGGTTTAGACTGACCCATGGGGAGATATTGATAGAAAAGTTCATCCCACTCATCTGGATCTAATTTTCAAAAGTAAGGGTGGAAAGGACAGATGTGTCTACCCAGACAATTTTGTTATGGTAGTTGCACAAAAGGACACTGAAAAAGAATAAAGATTCTAGAATTACATACACATTAGAAGGATATTTATTTCGTGTGTCAACTTCCAAAGTGAAGTATCTACATATTTCCCCAATTTGCTGGAAAATTTAAGTCCTTTTTCCACATGGGAAATTGGGTACTTGACAGACATATTTCTACAGATTTTTAAGCCACCTACAAATCTCCAAATAATTTCAACAAATAATGTTATACTCTGGGGAAAACATAAGCTTTGCAAAATTTGCTTTTAAAAGATAAAAAAAAATCAGTCAAATTTCCTATATAGATAAGGATATTTTTCCCCAGCTTAGGTCAAGGTAAAGGAAACATGTTGATGATTTCAGATAGCCTTGAATGCCTATAAATAGGCAGGTTGTTGAGTTCCATCTACCTATACAATCGTTAAAACAGTAGATTTGGCTCAAATTTAACTAAACTTAAAAAAAAATTGCCGAGAGGGGTAATAAAGCTAAAATAGTTAGAAACACAGAGCCACTTAGCTGCTAGGAATTCTTAAAAAAAAAAAAAAAAGCAGAGACAAGAAAGGGGGAGACCATTTTTGCTCAGGGGAAACTACAAACATTATGCCAGCAGCCAACTCTCATAAATATAAAGTCAGGCACTTGAGAGTTTTGTCCGGGGTCCACATAATTTATTTTGGTAGGATAACCCTGGATGTGTAGGCTTAAAAGAACATGTGCTGTTGAATAAGAGGACAGTCCCAGGATTTATTTCAACACCACCTTAAAATAACCTCCACCAAAAATACCATTTTCAACAAACTCAAATAAGAGAAAAGGAGGAAGAAAGATGTTATGAGGAAAACAAATGGAGAACAGATGCTAGGCCCATTGTAACTCCAATAATAAATGAATGGAGTAATCTATTAAAGATCATTGGTTTAAAAACAGTCATCACTTTAAAAAAAATAAAACAGTCTCAGGAGACTGAGACCTTGCCATGAAACACTATACAAAGTCAAAGACTTATTTTGATGATGATTTTTCCTCCAAAAGTATTTCCAAAAATCTAAAATGCTTCTGAAGTTAACATATTTTTGACAAAGGCACTAATAGCAAAGCATAGAGTGTCTACTTATATAGCTCTATGGGAAAACATTTTTCCAAAGGCAAGCTGTGCCAGTTGGAACTTAATGCCGGTCCAAAGAGGAGGCAGCCGGTCATGGAGAGAACCAAGTCCTATACACCCCTCCCACCATCTGCTGGCATGTATCAAAGCCAGAGGACAGAGGGGTACAGCCATTCCGGCTCATTTACACATTCCCATGCCTCACCCAGGGCTCCCAGCCCATGAGGACAGACCCATAATCCATACCACATTCTTTTCCTTGTCCTCCTACAGCACAGCCCTATGGAGGCCATCATTGCCGTTCCGGGAAATAAGGATAAAGCAGAACGCCTTGCAGATGTGGTGGCTGCTTCTGGACCCAGGAAGAAATGGTGCACTGCTATCCTATCACAACGAACTGAAGCTACCAAGGACAGTGCGGACCCTCTCATCTAGCACAGCATGACCTCTCCAGCTGAACACCCAAGCCCTGCCTTGACCATTCCACAGCCCAGCGACCATCGTCTACCCTGTGAATTGCTGGGACCCTGTTGGACATTGCCACTTGCTTTACATTTACCACGTGCTGCCCGTTATTTTCACCGGAGGACTTGCATTGCTTCTGAGAACAGACATCCTCAAGGAAGGCGTGGACTCTTTCATTCCCACTATCCTCTGCAGCACCATGAACAATGCTAGGTCCACACTTAACATTAGAACTGTGGGAAGAAAGAAGGCACAGTCTATGGCTTATTGGCTTCCTGAGAGACCACAGAAGTGATCTCAGAGCAACATCACAACCTGCGATTGTAGCACCTGGAGGGCAGGCACTAGGACCTTTTCACCTTTCTATCCTGAGTCCTACCACAGGTTGCTAACGTATTTTCCAGTGAATCAAAATTAACAACATTATCATAAAACGAGGTATGTGAGGGCTTCTAGGTAGAATCTGGTATGAATAACTGGTAACGCTTTATTACTGAATTTGAATGTTCAGACAAGAAGATAAGAAATGTTCAAGCATGGACAATGTTGCAAGTACAAAGCAAGAAACAGAGATGGGGGGAAAGGCTTCATTTGTGAAAGTGAAAACTAAGTGCCATGTAACTAACTTAAAACCAAAACTTTTAAGTATTTTCCACAGCTTGGATATGGTATGCAGCTGTCTTTGAGAAATCAATATTTAAAAGCTGCTGTAAACACAAGCCCACAGATAAAAATAAAACCTACACCATTAAAGGATTTTTTTTTTTTTTAAGTCCATTAGTCTTCACACAGGATGAAGGTTTCCCTGTTGGTGTAGAATCTAACAAGTTTCAAGAAAGTTAGTTTACCTCTGCTTGAGGTCCTAAGTTCCTTATGTGACTGCTGTACGTGAATCATCACTCTTCACAGCACCCTTCTTTGTCGAGTTGAGACTCATCAAGACCCCGGTGTCCTGCCAGTTTGCCAGTACTTTGCAGAGATAAGCTTCCAGCTACTCGGCAAGATGTTTTCTTCATGCTATCCATTTGTAACATGCTTTGTGAAAATCCTCGGGATTACAATTTTGGTCACAATGTTAACTTTAAAGCCTGATTTTCCCGGCAAACCTAAAATCTGTGAGGTTGGTACCAAGTCTGGGGACAACATTTTTTCTGGAAGCCATTCTTCTACTTTCTTGCAATGTACTTTTGAATGTACTAATGAAATATTAGCCTAATTGTGTAAACAAAGAAGAATAGAAATGGTAAGGAACAAGGCTGTTCAAAGGTAGTGAGGCTTGCACAGAAGATCACATTAAGCCATTCCCTTCATTCATTCCTTCAGTGACTATTCACTGTGTGTCTCTACTCTCTCCCAGGCACAGAGGGCTCTGGGCACGAGGGTTACAGCAGTAACAAGACAAAGGCACTGCTTACATGGAGCTTGCATTCAGCTCATTAATGGGTGGGCAGGAAATAGACAATACATCAAATAAATACACATATGCATGCCAGAAGATGCTAGGGAGGAGAGGCAAACAGGATAAGCAGGTGGGTATAGAGAGACATCAGCGAGTCCAAGGAAGTCCCCTTGAATCAAATGATTGGATATTTCAGTCAAGAACCAAAGTAAGAGAGTTGCCTGCAAGGAAATCTGGAGAAGAGCATTCCAGGCGAAAGGAACTAGTGAAGGTCCTGAGCTGGAACAGTCTGGACATGCTCAAGGCTCTAGAAGGAACTGATGTCTGACTGGAGTCTGTGAGAGGTGAGGAGCCGGACAGAAGAAGCCCAAGGGGGACAGGGTGATCTGTGGCACCTTCCAGGACAATGTGGGGACTCTGGCTTTCACTCTGAGTGGGGTGGGGAACAACCAGGGGGTTTCCAGGGGAAGGCTAACAGGATTTGGCACATCTAAAAAATGGAAGATTTTCTAAAGTCTTGAGTTATAGTGATTATATGATTATACACATGTGTTTAAAGAAAATGGCAATATTTTTCAATTTACTTCTTTCCTACAATGTAAGTTCCATGAACTTGGATGGAACTTGGCATCCAGGAAGCACTCAAGAAATATTTGATGAAGGTACACGTGAACAATTAAATGCATAAATGGGCTCTTTTAATCTATCCACCAAGCTCAGGAAGGCAAAAATCCCTTTCTCCAACCTCCACTCCCCACACTGGCTGAACAGTTCACTTCAATGTGTAAGTCTACTGTGTAAGTGCACCTGGAATGTTCTAAATAACTTATATGTTGCTACATGCCTCACGGGAATAACATTTTCTTTCATAGCTTGGCAATAAGTTTATTTCTCCGGGAATCTGTGATAAGCAGTGTTTTAACAAATGAAAAAGAGGAGAAAAGTAAACACACAGTTTTTATGAAGTTGTCATAGCCTGCCACAAAACTTTAAGTGGGGGTTATTTTTAAACTTTTTTAAATGGCTGTGGGAGGAAGGGTTGGGTTTGTGTCCTGGGAAGTACTTTTAATCCCAAAGGCTTCAACTTAGCTGTCCACCAGGGGAAAGGGCACTTAAAAAAAAAAAAGAAAAGAAAAGAAAGAAAGAAAAGAAAGGAAAAGAAAGAAAAATAAAGAAAAGAAAATAGTTTAGACTGTTCCTGGCCTAAGAAATATGGTACAAAACAAGTTGCTTGGATTCTCTCTCAGTGCAACATAAGAATACAAAACTGAACCACAGGACAAGGTCACGGAATCCTGAGTGTTTGCTCAAATGGTTTAATTTCATGCATACTTCATAGCTTGTCCCATTCAGAATAGAAAACGAAATAAAAATACGTTTTAAATAAGGATGGAAAAAATATATGTATATCTGTTCTATGAAAACAAATATTCCAGATACTGTTTTTCTGATGGGGATAGAACAGAAGTGATAATCAAACAAAATCAGTTAATGATGAAAGTTCAAGGACAAATAGTGAGATTTACTAATAACTAAATAAAGCAAGCACATATACAATGTTACAGTTTCTTGTGTGTCATTCCTCACAAGATTTCCAAAGTTTCAAGGTATATAATGCCTCCATTGTATCCCTTTTGAAAACTTTCATGTTACCATGTTACTTTCACGGGGGGAGGGGTGTGGATGGGAAATCAAAGTGTGTCTCTCTGCACGCAGGCACTCCAAAACATCTCCCTCAGCAATCCAGGGTGATGTCATTGAGGCCTTTTTTCAGGGAACACTGCAAAGGCTTCCTGAACAAAACTCGACACACTTCCTAAAATCCATGCTCACCCACATTTATCCATTGATAAATTAATGTTTTTATAAAATAAAAATATGCTTTCAAGTATGGGTGGGAGGTACAGCAGGACAGAGGAAGTCAGTCTTTGTAGAGTGCCTTCAGAGGAAACGTCACTCATTGTATAGCGCGGAAGTAAATGAGTAAGTCAAATGAAATATTTGGATTAAGAAAATGTTTTCTATTATCAAATTTCATAGCAATTCTTCTAGCATACAAACCTGTGGCCACCTTACTGTGCAATAAAGATGATAATAAAAATAAGAAGAACAGCTATAATGTGCTGAATGCCAAGTCATTATGTGCTTTAAATGTATTATCCCGTTGGGTCTCCTAACTAGTTATAGATGAGAACATCAAGGCTTTAAGAGACATCAGCTGACTCATTCAAGATCATGTATCTACTACAATAATCAAGACTCCGTGATATAAGTTAAGGATGGAAATGAAGATCAGAGGAATACAGCTCCAGGTCCAGTAAGAAACCCATGCCTCTATGGTCTATGCAAAATCAATTTGCTTGTGAACTGAAATGGATCAAAGACCTAAACAGTGTAAATCTTTTTAACCTTGGATTTGGCAAAGGTTTCTTAGATAAGGCACCTAAAGTACAAACAACCAAAGAAAAATAGACAAACTTCTATTCATCAGAATTAGAAATGTTTGCGCTTCAAAGAAAAAGAAAGTGAGCAACCCAACCCATGGAACAGAAGCAAACATTTGCAACTCATATATCTAATAAGAATCTGGTAAGTAGAACATATAAAGGTCTAGTGTCCAGAATATATAAAGACTTACAATTCAACAGTAAAAAGGTAAAAGATAAATTGATTTAAAATGAACATAAGGGCGCCTGGGTGGCTCAGTGGGTTAAAGCCTCTGCCTTCGGCTCAGGTCATGATCTCAGGGTCCTGGGATTGAGGCCAGCATCTGGCTGCCTGCTCAGCAGGGAGCCTGCTTCCTCCTCTTTCTCTGGCAGCCTCTCTGCCTACTTGTGATCTCTCTCCCTGTCAAATAAATAAATAAAATCTTTTTAAAAAATGAACATAAGACTTAGAACATAACACAGGAGAAAATCTCAATGACCTAGGATTTGGAAGGGACTCTTTAAATACAACGCCAAGGTGTGATCTATTAAAAAAGAACTGATAAGCTAGACTGAATTAAAATTAAAAACTTCTCTGTGAAAGACATTGCCAAAAAAATGAAAAAGAAAGCCACAGATTGGAAGAAAATATTTGCAAAAGAAATTTCTGATTAAAAAAATGAAAACAACCTGATTAAATGAAAACAACCTGATTAAAAACATGGGCCAAAGACTTTAACAGACCCCCTCACCAAGGCTCACTGACAACAAATAAGCACAGAGAAGCACAGGGAAGGTCCGGGTCATACGACATCAGGGAATCACAAATAAAACAGCAACGAGATACTACTATACACCTATCAGAACAACCAAAATCCAAAACTCTGACAACACGAAATGCTGGTGAGGATGTGGAGCTACAGAAACTCTCATTCACTGCTCATGGGAATGTAAAATGGTAGCCAGTTTGGACAACAGTTTGTGGTGATTTCTTACAAAACTGAACGTCATCTCGCCATACAATCCAGCAACGCACTCTTTGGCATTTGTCCAAAGAAGATGAAAACTCGTGTCCCCACAAAAACATGTTACTACCATGTTTTATTCACAATTACTAAAACTTGGGAGCAACTGAGATGTTCTTCAGTAGGTGAATGGATAAATGTGGTACATCCAGACTAAGGAATATTATTTAGCATTAAGAAGAAATGAGCTATCAAGGAATGAAAAGATACAGAAAAAACCTGAATGTTTTACAAAGTGAAAGAAGCTAATCTGAAAAGCCTACTAATATAGGATTCCAACTGTATGATATTCTGGGAAAAGGCAAAACTCTGGAGACACTAAAAAAATCAGTGGTTGCCAGAGGTTAAGGCAGGGGAAAAAGGGATAAACAGATGAACCCAGAGGATTTTTAGGGCAATGAAATCATTCCACATTATACTATAGTGGTGGATACATGCCATTATAAATGTGTTCAAACCCCTAAAATGTACAACATCAAGAATAAACCCTAACGTGAAGCACGGACTCTGGGCATTAGACATCACTTACCATCAGAGAAATTAAAACATCACAATGAGATCTCACTTCACACCCATTAGGATAGTTATAATCACAAAGACAGGCAATAACAAGGGTTGGCCAGAATATGGAGAAATCAGAACCCTCATACACTGCTGTTTTGCCTATAAAATGGTACAGCCCCTTTGGAAAACAATGTCTAACTTTTATTTATTTTTTTTTTTTTTAAAGATTTTATTTATTTGACAGACAGAAACACAGCCAGAGAGGGAACACAAGCAGGGGGAGTGAGAGAGGGAGAAGCAGGCTTCCCGCCGAGCAGGGAGCCCGATGTGGGACTCGATCCCGGGTCTCCAGGATCATGACCTGAGCCGAAGGCAGTTGCTTAACCAACTGAGCCACCTAGGCGCCCCAATGTCTAACTTTTAACCTCAAAAGGTTAAACATATAGTTACCATACGACCCCAATATTTCAATCCTGAGATTATACTCAAGAGAACTGAAAACATGTTCACATGAAAAAACTTGTACCTAAGCGTTCATAGTAGCTTTATTCATAAAAAAACAAAACAAAACACAATGTGGAAGAACCCAGTATCTATCAACTGATGGATGCATAAACAATGTGGGTGGTTTGGTGTATCCATACAATGGGATATGATCCAACTATGAAAAGGAACACAGTACTAATGGATGCTGGACTATAGATGAAACTTGCAAATGAAGTGAACAAAGCCAGTCACAGTGGACCACACACTGAATGACTCCTTTTATACAGGACGTCTAGAACAGGTAAACATAGAGACAGAAAGCAGATGTGTGGTTGCCAGCAATGGGGGCAGAGACACATGGGGAGTGGCTGCTAACGGGTATGAAGTTTCTTGAGGATGGTGAAAATGTTGTGAAATTAGATAGTAATGATGATTCCACAAAAGGCAACAAAATGCACTGAACTATACATTTTAAAAGAGTGAATTTTATGGTATGCAAATTATTTCTTATCTTTAAAATTATGTCAAAAGTTAAAAAAAGGAAGAGCGAAAAAGATGTATCCATAAGTAAGTGGCAGAACCAGAATTTAAACTACAGGCACCTTACTTCAGAGTCACACTGTCTCCCTCAATTAGGCTAAGAATTGATGTGCATTTGCCAAATTAAGGATAGCAGGAATTCCTTCCTTTCTTCCTCCCTCCTTTCCTTTCTCCTCCCTCCCCTCCTTCCAACAAATTCACTCAGTTAATAAATATTTGTTGAGCATATGGAATGTGGCAGGCAATGCACTTGTCGGCTTTTTTATTACGGCATAATATACACCACATAAAATTTACCATTTTAACCACTTTTAAGTGTGCCATTTGGTGGCATTAAGTACATATTTAGTATATGACGATTTCTACACATTTTCATCTCCCGATAACTGTTGAGCAGTAACTCTCACTATGCTTATCCCCAGCCTCTGGGACTTTTTTTCTACTTCTGTCTCTTAAGAAGTTCTTCATTCTAGATACCTCATATAAAGAGAATTACACAGTATCTGTCCCTTTTTTTGTCTGCCTTATTTCACTCAGCAAAACCTCTTAAGGGTTCATCCATTTTGTACTATGTATCAGAACTCCATTCCTTTTATGGTTGAATGAATGCATTTATATATAAACACTGAATGAATGAACATGGACTTTTAAGTTCTGTGACACACTAGGTGTTCTGCATACACCCAAGCCCCACAGACTTCAACTAAACTTTTGCTACAAGAAGTGAGGATTTCAAGAAGTGCAAGTGGTTCTTAAGGACTGCTTAACCACATAACCACAACTCCTGTGATAATTTGGTTCAGACAATCCATTCTCACTTGGAAAACTACAGAAAATATAACTGTCACAGCTCTACCTCTAAGCAGATCATTTCACTATAACCTAAGACCCTTGTGTTTGAAGTAAAAGAGCATATTTGATGACCAAGGCTATCCCCAATGCTGTTAAATATTATGCAATGGAAGAGCCTCTAACAACTGGGCAATAATCTGTCTTTAGACAGATCTGAATCAAAACACAATGTAGGGCTTTGATTCTTTTGATAAAATCAAGCTGCAAGAATAAGAAAACACAAGGGGAATGTTTGATAGTACAGAGGCAGCCCATTAACCTGAAGGCAAGAATGCCAGAAAGGACTGCAGTTCCCACGCCCATGAAGGTAAAATCACCAAGAACCCAAACTGCATTCTCTCCCGTGCTCTCAACAGCAAAACACAAGATTGTGTGGTTGTTGAGAGCATACACTTTTGAAGCCAAACTGTCTGGTTTTAAATCCTCACTCTGCCCTGATACCTGGCTGACTGATTTGTCTCAGTTTCCTCATCTGTGAAATGGGGCTAATAATACTAATTACCTCATAGCATAGTTTTAGGGCAAATCAATTAATATTGTACCTAGCACACAGCAAGTACTATTTAAAGATTTCCTTTCATCAGTACTATTGTATTGCTACTTATTGCTACTGTTATAGTCATAAAAACGTATTATCTCATCTCACCAACAGGCAGAAATACAAATTAATGAGAAGCCATACTTCATATACCATTCTCAAGAATTAAAATAAAAGTTCCTCTGCTACAATGGTTGCAGAAAATTGTAGAGGAAAATCTAGCAGAAGTTATTAAAAAGATTTAAAATATATATAACAAATAACCAAGTAGCAGAAAGTGACATTTAAAAAAAATCCCATTTACAATTACACCACAAAGAATGAAATACCTAGGAATTCATTTAAACAAGGAGGTGAAAGACTTGTATTCTGAAAACCTTAAGACATAGGTGAAAGAAATAAATGATGATAAGAACAACTAGAAAGATATTCCATGCTCATGAATTGGAAGACTGAATATTGTTAGAATGTCCACAGTACCCAAAGCAATCTACAGATTCAATGAAATTCCTATCAAAATGCCAAAAGCATTTTTCACACATCTGGAATAAGCAATCCTAAAATTTATACACAACCTAAATAGCCAAAGGAATCTGGAACAAAGATAGACACATAGGTCAACAGAATAGGATAGAGGGCCCAAAACAAACAAAAGGTATAATACCAGCTTTCAATATATGCCATAAAGCTACAGTAATCAAAACAGTATCCTACTGGGACAAAGACAGACACATAAGTCAACAGAAAAGGATAGAGGGCCCAGAAATAAAACCCATGCTTATATGGTCAGCTAATCTATGACAAAGGGGGCAAGAACATACAATGTGGAAAAGAGAGTCTCTTCAATAAACGGTGCTAGGTAAACAGATACATGCAAAAGAAGAAACTGGACCACTTTCCTACACCATACTCAAAAATAAACTCAAAATGGATGAAAGAGGTAAGTGTGAAACCGGAGACCATAAAACTACAAAAAGATAACATAGGCAGTAATCTCGTAGACACTGGCCTTACCAACATATTTATGGATATACAGATATGTCATCTCATGCGAGTAAAACAAAAGCAAAAATAAACTACTGGGACCACTCCCAACTAAAAATCTTCTGGCCAGGAAATGTAACCATTAACAAAACTAAAAGGCAACCTACTAAATAGAAGATATTTGCAAATGACATGTCCAATAAAAGGTCAATACACAAAATACATAAAGAAATTACACAACTCAACACCAACAAATCAAATCATCTGATTTAAAAATGGGCAGAAAACCTTCATTGACATTTTTCTAAAGAAGACAGATGGCAGACACACAAGAAGATGCTCAGCATTACTCATCATCAGGGAAAGGCAAATCAACACCATGATGAGAGATTACTTCACATCAGTCAGAAAGACTAGCATCAAAAAAATAAGAAATAACAAGTGTTGCTCAGGACGAGAAAAAGGAACCCTTACGTCAGTAGGAATGTAAATCAGTGCAACCTCAGTGTATCACAGTATCAAAGTTTCTCAAGAAATTAAAAATAGAGGGGCGCCTGGGTGGCTCAGTTGGTTGAGCAACTGCCTTCGGCTCAGATCATGATCCCGGACACCCGGGATCGAGTCCCACATTGGGCTCCCTGCTCGGCGGGAAGCCTGCTTCTCCCTCTCTCACTCCCCCTGCTTGTGTTCCCTCTCTGGCTGTGTTTCTCTCTGTCAAATAAATAAAAATCTTTAAAAAAAAAAAAAGAAATTAAAAATAGAAATACCATGTGATCTGGTAATTCCACTCTTGGGTATTTACTCAAGGAAAATGAACACACTAATTTGAAAAGATGGATGCACCCCAATGTTCATTGCAGCATTATTTACAATGGGCAAGATATGGAAGCAACCCAAGTATCCAGCAATAGATGAATGGAGAAAGAAGATGTTGTGTACACACACACACACACACACACACACACACACACATATGTATATGTGATGGAACATTACTTAGTCATAAAGAAGAATGAAATCTTACCATCTGAAATGACAAAAATGGACCTAGAAGGTATTACACTAAGTGAAATAAGTCAGACACAAAGATAAATACCATATGATTTGACTTACATGTGGATTCTAAAAAACAAATGAACAAAGAAAAGAGCAGAAACAGACTCATAAATACAAAGAACAGAGTGGTGGTTGCAATAGATGAGGGGAGTAGAGGGATGGACAAAACAGGTGAAGAGAATTAAGAATCATAAGCTTCCAGTTACAACATAAATAAATTACAGGGATGAAAATCACACATACGGAATAGTCAATAATACTACACTCACACTGTATGGTGACAGAGAGTGACTTATAATGGTGAGCATTGAGTAATGTAGAGAATTGCTGAATCACTATGTTGTACACCTGAAACTAATCTGTCAACTATACTTCAATAATAACAATTAAAAATAAATACATAAAATAGAAAAAGAATGTGACAATATACTTTAGAAATTTAATCTGAGGCAACAGGGATTTTACAACTGATTTAAATGCAATGATGTTTATCACAGTTCTTTATTATAAGGACAGAACTGCTAACAAATTAAATATCAAATACTAGAGGATAAATTGTCAAAAACGATGAAGTGCCTGAGATTTTAACCTTTTGCAACATGTAAGTCAGCTTCCCATGGTTTCATGGATGCTGACAGAAGAAGTTAGACTTCTGGGTCAGAAACAAAGGACTTTATTACTCATTAAAACACCTAGAACTGGGTGCCTGGGTGGCTCAGTGGGTTAAAGCCTCTGCCTTTGGCTCAGGTCATGATCTCAGGGTCCTGGGATCGAGGCCCACATCGGGCTCTCTGCTCGGCAGGGAGCTTGCTTCCTCCTCTCTCTCTGCCTGCCTCTCTGCCTACTTGTGATCTCTCTCTGTCAAATAAATAAATAAAATCTTTAATAAACAAACAAACAAACAAAAAACCACCTAGAACCATGAGTATCATGTTTCTATCAGTCCCTGTGCCCCCACCCTACCTCCAAGTCTAAGGGGCAAAATGGAGCAGCCTGGATGGATGTTGCACAGAGAGTAGATCTGTGTCACAGATGAGGAAACTTGGAGCTTAGAGTTTAAGAAAAGTCAATCTCATAAGAGGTATGCCAGCAACCCTAACCAACCTCTGCCTCCAAGGAAAACATAATGTTTATTATCTTGGACCGCAAAAAATTTTCCGTTTGCCCCTGAGGGAGAAACTATTTCTATCTTCCAAGGCCATTTGCAATAAAATCATTTTCGAGAAGGTAGTTTAGAGCAAAGTGCAGCAACATTTAAGAGCCACAGAGAATCACCTCCTCACATGAAATAATTTATAGTGTATCCAATGTGAGATGCTGCAGTTATGGCCATTTAAAAGAAGGTTTAATAAAATGAGAAAAAATATTTATAGTGTATTATGACATACAAAAAAACCAGGTCTCATGCCCCAAAATTATATACACCCAAAGAGAGAAAATGAACTTAACTTTTTATATCACTTTCCTATTTATATGTAAAGAAAAGGCTGATAATCTATACAGAGTTAAGAGCAACTTTTCCTGGATGTTGAGATACACATATTTTTATTTTCTTTCTGTTCTTTCGAACTAAATTTTCTGTGATATACTTTCATAAGCAGAAAAAAAGGCTTTTCAAAAAATATACGCAGATATGATTGACACCTAAAGTACAAGTGATAAAAGAAAAAAATGCAAAGGGAGACTTAATCAAAATTAAAACCTTTGTGCTTCAAAGGACGCCATTAAGACCATGAAAAGAAAACTGACAGAATGGGAGGAGACATGTGCAAGTTGTATATCTAGTTAGGGACCTATATCTAGAATATATAAAGAATTTTTTTGCAACTAAATAAGAAAATAAATAAAAAGACAGGGGCACCTCGGTGGCTCAGTTGGTTAAGCAACTGCCTTCAGCTCAGTCATGATCCCGGAGACCCGGGTATCCAGCCCCACATCGGGCTCCCTGCTCCGCGGGAAGCCTGCTTCTCCCTCTCTCACTCCCCCTGCTTGTGTTCCCTCTCTCGCTGTGTTTCTCTCTGTCGAATAAATAAATAAAATCTTTTAAAAAATAAAAATAAAAATAAATAAAATAAAAACACAAATAATGCAATTTAAAAATGATCAAAGGATTTGAACAGATGGTTCTCCAAAGATAAAACTAATGGTCACTAAGCACATGAAAAGACATACAACATAATTAGTCATTTGGGAATAAAAATCAAAACCATGATACATACCACTTTACGTCCAATAAAATGAACAAAAGAAAAAAGACAGTAACAAGCACTGACAAGGATATGGAAAAACTGGAGCCCTCATACATTGTTGGTGGAACTTTGAAACGGTACAGCGACTTCATTACAGTTCCTCAAAATGTTAAACCTAGGGTTGTCATATGATTCCGCAATTTCACTCTTAGAGAACTGAGATTCCACCTAGGAGAAAGAAAAAATATATGCCCACACACAAACTTGTATACAAAATTTCATAGAAGCATGATTCATAATAGCCCAATAATGGAAACAAGGCAAATATCTATCAACTGGTGAATGGAAAAACAAAATCTGGTATATCCATATAATAGATAAGGAATGAAGTACTGATACACGCTACGACTTGGATGAACCTTGAAACCATTATGCTAAGTGAAAAAAGCAAGCCACATGTTGTATGACTCAATTTACATGAAATGTCCAGAAAAAGCAAATACACAGAGACAGTGCATTAGTGATTGATGGGTCAGCAGGAGGGAGGAATGGAAGTGATCACTACTAAGTATGGGTTTCTTTTTGGAGTGATGACATGTTCTGGAATTAGGTAATTGTGTTGGTGAATATACAAAAAAGGATAGAATTATATACTTTAAAAGAATTAATTTTAGGGGCACTTGGGTGGCTTCGTTAAGCATCTGCCTTTGGCTCAGGTCATGATCCTGGAGTCCTGGGATCGAGCCCTGCATGGGGCTCCCTGCTTAGCGGGAGGCCTGCTTCTCCCTCCCTCACTATCCTTGCTTGTGTTCCCTCTCTAGCTGTGTTTCTCTCCGTCAAATAAATAAATAAAATCTTTTTTAAAAATTAATTTTATAGTATGTGAATTCTTGGTATTTATATGTCACATATATAATATATATATATATCACCCACATAATAAAATCACCAATAAATAAAATGGAAAAAGATATAAGTAAATAATTCAGAAAAGTAAGGAAATGTCAAAAAACATGTTTGAAAAAGTTTCAAAATCACTAGTAAAAAAAAAAAAGATGAAGAATTACATGTCATTCACCTCTTTAAATTAGCAAATATTTTCTATTTTTATGTTTTTATTTTTTTAGGCTGTCTTTGCCTTTATTTTTTTTTAAAGATTGTATTTATTTATTTGACAGAGAGAGAGAGAGAGAAATCACAAGTAGGTAGACAGAGAGGCAGGCAGAGAAAGAGGAGGAAGCAGGCTCCCTGCTGAGCAGAGAGCTAGATGTGGGGCTCAATCCCAGGACCCTGAGATCATGACCTGAGCTGAAGACAGAGGCTTAACCCTCTTACCATCCAGGCACCCTTGCCTTTATTTTTTTTGATCAACAACATATAATGTATTATTAGTTTCAGAGGTACAGGTCTATGATTCATCAGTCTTATATGATACCCAATGGCAAATATTTTTTTAAATAATAAAGTAATGGTACAGTGAGGACACTATAACCTGTTTCTAAAAATTAATATAATGTTTTTGTAAAGTCATTTGGCAATATATATTAATCATTCATCTTCTGTGATGCAGTAATTCCATCTAGGGTTCTATCTTAAGGAGTAATCACATATGCAGATAATAATAAACAAGATTTCATCATAACATTATTGTAATATCCTTTGGGGAAAGGCTAATGTGATAATGATTTTTCTATATTAAAAACATCACATAGTCTTCTAAAAGCATGTTCTCAAAGACCGCAATATGATAAGTTAAAGGAAGAATATGACAAAATTGAACTGGGTGATACTTAATTTCTAAATAAACAAATAAAAAGGTTGAGTATCCATGCAAAGAAAAAATAGCAGAAGGAAATATATTCAAATATTAAACAGTGGTTAATTTCTATATCAATTCTAAAATAGAATCAAAAATAATACTTTTATAACCTGAAAATTATTTGTTATATGAAATTGAAAGAAGAGATAACACTTAGTGCTGATGATACAGTGGTGGTGAATAACACAGAAAAACAATCCTGTCATGCATCTACTGATCTCTCTCAATCACAGAGAACATTTGCAAACCAAATCACTATTTTCATATGTAGGACATGGAATTTTGTAATTATAAGTTGGTAACTTTGACATTAACTCAAAGCAAGATTCTAAAATTGCTTCTCTAATGGAATTTTGTATGAACTTAGGAAAGGAAACAATCAATCAGCAGGAACATTGTGGATTCACTCAGTCATCATCACAGATGACTTCATTTTTTTCCTCCATAAGCTATTTGGGGAGGTGATGAAAGACAAGTTTCTCAAATGGTAGACGGCACCAAACTGAGAGAACAAGTAATCTGCTATCAGGATTGAGATTCTGGGAGATGGAGGAAAAACAGCTTTGACTACTAGGAAGTTACATCCACCTAATCTAGTTTTTCTTGGATGAGATCATGGATGAGGTTAACGGGATGAGTTTGTTCAAATGGCAATGATACAAACTGAGAGGGGCAGCAGAAGTGTACCAGGATCAAAAATCTGAATAAGGGATGAAGCAATAAACCAGACCAATGAGATCATATTCAATAAAGATGAGTGAAAGACACTATCATTTACAAAAAAGGCAGGGAAGGTTTAGCTTCACAGCACGATGTGTGGAGCGAACTTAAGGATTCTCTTCCACAGTCAGTTCACCAAAAGGCCACTGAGATGTGGCTCTGTGGTATACACAATTTACACCTAAAAAGTTATTAAATTTTACTCTCTCCTAATTCAACAAAACCTGAAGTAATCATATTTTGTAACTCACTGAATACAGTAATCAGGATGGTAATGGAACGTAAATGAAGCCATTGGCTGGCTGCCAGAATAGGTAGCACTAAGCTAACTATTTAGGTAGGAGGGAAATGTTATGGGGATGGCAGCATCAGATGAAATACTTGAAGGGCCATTTCCTGGAAGGAATGTTGTTGTACTGGGCAATATCCCAAAGAACAGAGCTAGACCTAATTGCTAAAAACTAAAGTGAAACAGATTTTTGCTAAATATAAAGAAAACTTCTTAATAATTAGAGCTGTCCATGGTCATTATAGACTGCCAAGGGATAGGGTGAGTTCCGTGCATGAGAAGTATGAAACTTGGAGTAGCTGGGCACTTAGCTTAGAGGAAAGTCAAACATGATTCTAGAACAGAGAAGAACTACAAAACCCACCAGAAAAAAAAGCTTAAAAAATAGCAATAAATACATGCCTATTAATACTTATTTTAAATGTAAATGGACCAAATGTTCCAATCAAAAGACACAGTCTGGCTGAATGGATTTAAAAAAAAAAAAAACCCATATATATATATATATGCTGCCTCCAAGAGACTCACTTCAGACCTAAAGACACACACACAGAGACTGAAAGTGAAGGGATGGAAAAAGATATTCTATGCAAATGGAATGAAAAGAAACCTGGGGTAGCAATGCTTATATCAGACAAAACAGACTTTAAAACAAAGATTGTAACAAAAGACAAAAAAGGTCATTACAAAATGATAAAGGAATCACTCCAACAAGAAGATAAAACAATTGTAAATATCTATGCACCCAATATAAGAGCACCTAAATATGTAAAGCAAATATTAATAGACATGAAGGGAGAAACTGACAGCAGTACCGTAATAGTGTAGACTTTCACACCCCATACACATCATAGATAGATCATCCAGAGAGAAAATCAATAAGGAAACAGAGTCCTTAAATGATACAGTAGACAAAATGGATTAATAAATTAAAAAAACATGCTATTCAAACACAGCCATTTCCTTTCAAGTGCACATGTAACATTCTCCAGAACAGATCACATGTTAGGTTGCAAAACAAATCTCAATAAATTTAAGAAGACTGAATTCAAGCATTTTTTCCAACCACAATGATATGAAATTAGAAATTTTAAAAACCCACAAGTACATAGAGGTCAAATAACATGCTACTGAACAACCAATGGGTCGACAAAGATCAAAGAGGAAATCCAAAAATACCTTGAGACAAATGAGAATGAAAAAACAATGGTATAAATCCAATGGGACATAGCAAAAGCATTTCTAAGAGGGAAGTTTATATTAATACAGGTCTACCTCAAAATATAAATAAAATAAAATCTCAAATAAGCAATCTATCTTCCACCCAATGGACTATAAAAAGAAGGACAAAGCCCAAAGTCAGCAGAAGGAAGTAAGTAATAGAAATAAAGGAAATAAATGAAATATAAGTGTTAAAAACATTTTATAAAAGATCAACAAAACTAAGAGCTGGTTCTGTCCAAAGATAACAAAATTGGAAAACGTTCAGCCACATTCAATAAGAAAAATACAGAAGGCACAAATAAATAAAATAAAAAATGAAAGAAAAGATACAACCAACACCACAGAAATACAAAGGATTATAAGTGACTATTATGAACAATTATATGCCCAAAAATGGACCTAGAAAAAAATGAATAAACCCAAAAGAAATGGATAAATTTCTAGAAACATATAACCTTCCAAACTGAACTAGAAGGAAATAGAAAATCTGAACAGACCAAGTATTAGGATAAAATTGAATAGGTAATCAAGAAACTCCCAATCAACAAAAGTCCAGATGGATTTACAGGCCAATTCTACCATACATTAAAGAAGAGTTAATATCTGTCTTTCTCAAACTATTCCCCAAAAAATAGAAAAGGAGGAAACACTTCCAAATTCTTTCTATGAGGCCAGCTCTACCCTGATATCAAAATCAGAAATTAAATTAAGGCCAAAATCCCTGATGAACACAAACACAAAAATCCTCAACAAAATATTACCAAACAAAATTCAACAATACATTAAAAGGATCACATAACACAATCAAGTGGGATTTTGAAAGGATGGTTCAGTATGTGCAAATCAATGTGTACACTATATTAACAAAATGATAAAAACTCTCAACAAAGTGAATATAGAGGGAACAGCCTAATAAACGCCATATATCACAAACCCACTATCATACTCCACAGTGAAAAGCTGAAAGCTTTTCTTCTAAGATCCAGAACAAGACAAAAATTCTCACTCTTACCACCTTTATTCAAAATAGTACTGAAAATCCTAGCCCCAGTAATCAGACAAGCAAAAGAAAAGAGGCTTCCAAGTTGGTAAGGAAGAAGTAAAACTGTCACTTTTTGCCCACAAAAATTATATGGAAAACTCTAAAAGACACCATAAAAAAAAAAAAACTATCAGAATAAACAAATTCAGTAAAATTGCAGGACACAAAATTAATACCCAGGAATCTGTTGCTAATAAATCTACACACTAATAACAAAGTATCACAAAGATAAATTAAGAAAACAATCCCATTTACAATTCAATCAAAAAGAATGAAATACCTAGAAATAAAGATAACTAAGGAGCTTAAAGACTTATACTCTGAAAACTAGAAGACATGGATGAAAGAAATTGAAGACAAAAGAAATAAATGGAAGGGTAATCCAGGGAGAGAAATGAAACAACAGAGACTTTGGACACAGAAACAAACTGAGGGACTTGGAGGGAGGGAGGTAGAGGGATGGGAGAGTCTGGTGGTGGGGACTGGGGACACCTAAAGCGTGGAGCACTGGGTGTGGGGAATGGGGAATGAATCTTGGAATACTGGGGAAAAAAATGTTTTAAGTAACAACAACAAAAAAAAAAATGGAAAGATATACCATGCTCATGGACTGGAAGAATCAATATTGTTAAAATGTGTATATTACCTAAAGCAACCAATAAATTCATTGCAATCCCCATCAAAATACCAATGGTATATTTCACAGAATTAGAATAAATACACCGAAAATTTGGATGAAACCACAAAAGACCACAAACAGACAAAACAATCTTGAGAAAAAACAAAACTGGAGGTAGTATCAAGCTCCCAGATTTCAAACTATGCTACAAACCTATAGTAATTAAAACAGTATGGCACTGGCACTAAAACAGACACATAGATCAATGGAACAGAACAGAGCCCAAAAATAAACCCACATTTATATGGTCAATTAATCTAAAACAAAGGAGGCAAAAATACACAATGGGGGAAAGACCATGTCTTCAATAAATAGTGCTGGGGAAACTGGGCCACTTTCTTACATCATATACTAAAATAAATTCAATATGGATTAAAGACTTGTATAAAAGACGTGAAAACAAAAAGCCCATAAAACATAACATAGGCAGTAACCTCAAAGGCACTGGTCCTGGCAATATTTTTTTGGATCTATCTTCATAGACAAGAGCAACAAAAGCAAAAATAAACAAAGAGGACTGCATCAAACTAAAAAGCTTTTTTTTTTCACAGCAAAGGAAACCATCAACAAAACAAAAAGACAACGTATTAAATGAAAGAGGATATTTACTAATGATAGATCTGATAAGGGACTAATACACAAAATATATAAAGAATTCATACAACCTGACTCTAAAAAAAACTCCATAACAATCCGTTTAAAAAATCGGCAGAGGGTAAGCCTCTGGTGTAAATGGGAAGTAGGGTAATCCAGGGAGAGAAACGAAACAACAGAGACTTTGGACACAGAAACAAACTGAGGGACTTGGAGGGAGGGGGGTGGGGAATGGGAGAGCCTGGTGGTGGGTACTGGGGGCACCTATTGTGTGGAGCACTGGGTGTGGGGAATGGGGAATGGGGAATGAATCTTGGAACACTGGAAAAAAAATTTTAAGTAACAATAAAAAAAAATTGGTAGAGGAGCTATAACAGAAATTTTCCAAAAAGACATACAGATGGCCAACAGACACATGAAAAGATGTTCTACATCACTAATCATCAGGGAAAGAAAAATCAACACCACAATGAGATATCACCCCACACCTCTCAGAAGAACTAGTATCAAAAAGATAAGAAATAACAAATGTTGGCAAGGGTGCAGAGAAAAGGAAACCCTCATGCACTGTTGGTGGGAATGACAACTGGTGAAATCACTATGGAAAATAGTATGGAGGATCCTCAAAAAATTAAAAATAGAATTACCATATGACCCAGCAATTCCACTACTGGGTATCTACCTAAAGGAAACAAAATTGCTAATTCAAAAACATAGATGTATACTGCAACATTATTTACAATGATCAAGATATGGAAGCAACCTGAGAGTCCTCAATAGATGAATAGATAAAGAATATTTGGCATATTTATGAAATGGAATATAATTCCATCATAAAAAAGAATGAAGTCTTGCCATTTTCAACTACATGGATGGACCCGGTGGTAGGATATTATGTTAAGTGAAGTAAGTCAGAGAAAGACAAACTCATATGATTTCACTTATATGTGGAATCCAAAAAACCAAATACAACAAAGTAGAAACACCCAAACATATTCATAAGTACAGAAAAAGAAAAATGAGTGGTTCCAGAGGGGAGGAGTGGTGGATAGGCAAAGTAGGTGAAGGAGATTAAGAGACACAAACTTCCGGTTATAAAATAAGTCTCAGGGATGTAAAATACAGTATAGAGAACAGTTAATAATACTGTAATAACCATGTAGGGTGACAGATGGTGACTAGGCTTCTCATGGAGATCATTTCATGATTATGTAGATGTTGACTATGTTGTACACATGAAACTGATAATCCTGTATGTAAACTATACTTCAATTAAAAAAAAACACACATGATTTAGTCCATTCTCTTCTCAGATGCCTGAAATACCTCCATATCTTCACTGCCAAGAGTCATTTGTTAGATGACCTATATTCCTTCAAAAGATAAACTAATTTCTTTTATACAAAGAGGTCTAACTGTAGGAAACAACTTCTGTATATCCAGCAAGATCTTCTTCTCTACCATCCCTACTTTTTATTTCTGCTGAGACTATAGATAATTTGCCTAAACACTGGGCCATCTGAGAATATTTCAAATAGTGAAAGATATCGTGTGATACCCTAATAAGATTGTTCCTACTATAAAGGTTTTCTACTCTGGGCGATATACATTAAACCTATACTAAGGATTTTCATAGAGGCTCAAAATCTAGATTTCCAATAGTGGAGACAGGCTATACAAACGATAAGTCACATGAACAATATGCACTCATTAAAACGATGAATAGGTGAGTGAATTCTGAATATAAAATATACAAAGTAACAGTGGGCAAAAGTTCAGTAAGAGAGAAAAAGCACACTATATAAAAACTATATCAGTGTCACAAATCAGAACTGAATTTGGAATGAAAGAAATATAACTTCATGCTCATCGGGTTGGTTTCCTACGAAAGGGCTTCAATGTTTAACAATTAAATTCCATATTCCCTTTTGATATAATCTATTCATACCACCTAAACAATTATTTCCAAAGTGTCTAGGTTCTGTATACCATAAAAGCCACTCTATATTGTTGGAATCACATGAAGAGGAAGGTTTTAGTAATAGCATACATAAGATGTAATCATAATTTCCCCAAAAAAGTAACACAGAATTACTATATGACCCTGCAATTCCACTTCTAGGGATACACCTAAGAGAATTAAATACTTATTTTCAGGGGGTAGGGGATTGGACAAAATGAGTGAAGGGGAGAGGGAGATACAGGCCTCCAGTTATAGAATGAGTAAATCATGGGACTAAAAGAGCATAAAGAATACAGTCAATGATGTGTAACAACCATGTAATAGGACAGGTGGTAGCTACACTTGTGGTGAATATAGAATAATGTATAAACTTGTCATATCACTAAGGAGTACACCTGAAACTAAGGTAGCATTGTGAGTCAACTATACTCAAATTAAAAAAAGAAAAAAACACCTTATTTTCATACACACACACACACACACACACACACACACACACAAGTGTAGGAGTGTTCATAGCAGCACAGTTCATAATAATCAAAGAGTGGGAACAATCCAAATGCCTATCAAGTGATGAATGGATACACAGCACATGGTGTATCCACATAGTGGAATATCATCCTGCATAAAAGGGAATGAGGTATCATTACATGCTGTGACTTGGATGAACCTAGAAAAAATTATGCTAAATCAAAGAAGTCACAAGACGCTGTATCTTAGATTATGATATGAAATGTCCAGAATAGGGACTGAAAGTAGATTCGTGTTTGGCATGGGGGAATAAGGACTGACTACTAATCAGTACTGGCTTTTTTGGGGGTGTGATAAAATGCTCTGAATTAGAGACTGGTGATATTTGCACAACACTGTAAATGCACAAGAAACAGTGAATTGGGGGTGCCTGGGTAGCTCAATTGGTTAAGCGACTGCCTTCAGCTCAGGTCATGATCCCGGAGACCCAGGATCGAGTCCCACATCCGACTCCCCGCTCCGCGGGAAGCCTGCTTCTCCCTCTCTCACTCCCCCTGCTTGTGTTCCCTCTCTGGCTGTGTTTCTCTCTGTCAAATAAATAAAATCTTAAAA
>PITA01004148.1:28323-127688 GCA_004023965.1 Spilogale gracilis | reverse complement strand
CATTTCTGGAAAACAGCCAGATGACTGAGCAGATTTTAAAAGTGTTATTCAGCTCTCTTGCCTTAATAATAAGATCCTACATTGACCAACTTGTCTAACTCACTAGGGAAGGCATAGCTGAGGAGGTGTAAACAGGAGAAATGCTGAGGAGGCCTGAGATGGGATGACAGAGAACAGGTGCACTCATGCACAGCCTCCATTCTCCTATTGAGTGGTGCCATCCAAAGGATCAAGACATGGTCTGGTCCAGGAGAGAGGCATCAAAGCTTGTCTTCAGGTTGGACAAATGTACACTGGCTCCGATGGGATCCAGAGTAAGAGACAGACAGGGATGTGTGGCCAGCGCCCTAAAGAATAATTATGAGGATTCACCTTCCTGGGCTTCCTCTGTGTTGCATCTGTACCTGGTGAGCTAACATGTTGTGGGTGGCTGGAAGGATACAGGCTTCCAGAACCTACCCGTTGCCATTGTGTTTTATGCACATACCTTATATTAGATATTAGTTTATGCACATTACTCATGCTACCTTTAATCTACACTGCCCCATGAGATAGTTGTTATAATCCCTATTTTGTAGTAGGGGGATTGCGGTTCCAGGCCATTAACCAAGTTACTTAGTACTGCATAGCAGAAGGCAGTCTGTCCCAAGTCTGTTTGTTGCCAAGACAAAACATTGTCTCTTATGTTCTTCCCAATCTCACTGTTTCTTTTTTTTTAAATATTTTATTTATTTATTTATTTATTTATTTATTTATTTATTTATTTATTTGGGAGAGAGCATGAGAGGGGAGAAGGTCAGAGGGAGAAGCAGACTCCCCGAGGATCTGGGAGCCCGATGTGGGACTCGATCCTGAGACTCCAGGATCATGACCTGAGCTGAAGGTAGTGGCTTAACCAACTGAGCCACCCAGGTGCCCCACTCACTGTCTGTTTCTAATAGTAAAAATGAGTGAAAGCATATGAAACAAAATTAAATCTTTATTATCTATCTTTTTTTTGTGTTTCATCTTTACACTCAGGTTCATATTATAAAGTGCAATTGGTTGCAGTCATTTTTGTGAACAATTTGTATTTTCATTTCATTATTAGTGCATTTATTTTGCTCTCTTTTCTCAAGAAAGAGCATTGATTTAAGCTCTACATTCTAATACCAAATTTTAGCTTTTAAAGGTAAGTCATTAAAACCTCCATCAGAAGAACTTTTTTTTTTTTTCCAGATTCACTGATTGATACTTAAACACTTCCCTTTGGAGTTGTGGTAAAAAAAAAAAAAAAAAAAAAAGATGGCATTATGGCTCCAAATTGTGAGACACAGAGGGTCCATGCAAATAAGGGTCTCACCCCCTGTGTAGCAGCTTTGCTCTTGACTTCAGACTCTCTGTGCAAAGCATGCTATGTTCTATTCTTGCATAAGAACTCCATGAAGGGGGCACCTGGGTGGCTCAGTCGGTTAAGTCTCTGCCTTGGGCTCAGGTCATGATCCCAGAGTCCCGGGATCGAGTCCCACATCGGGCTCCCAGCTCTGTGGAGTCTGCTTCTCCCTCTGACTTTCTCCCCTCTCATGCTCTCTCTCACTCACTCTCTCTCAAATAAATAAATAAAATCTTAAAAAAAAAAAAAAAAAAGAACTCCATGAAGGATCAAACCGCCCTTGAGAACCCTTAATGAAAATATCCCAAGAATAATGCAGTTTCTTGTTCCCTGAGCTGAATCTACCTCCCGTGCTATCATTCTTGACCCAGACTATCCCTGGGGGTGAACAGGAACACTGTGAAGCAAAGGTCTTCTGTTTTCCGGACACTGCCATGAGTGTGCACCATGGTTCTGTTTTTGTACAAAAGTTCTCTCCTCTTTCATTCAGCTTGTATTCACCACCACCACCTTCACCCCACCGTGTGTGTGACAACGGCTACTATGCCTGGAGCTTTAGCAAGTAGTACAGCATAAAACAGCAGTTCTTGTAATTAGAGTTTTTTAAGCAATAGAATTAATTCTAAAGCTTATTTTACATTTCACAAGGGAAATTCCGTCGTGAGCTTAGATCGGGCAGGGAGACACCAAATCCTTGGCTGACTTGTGGCTGGTCAGACACGTCATTCTCAGCTGCTTCAGCAGCGGCATCTCTGGGTGCTGGCAACGCCAGGGGGCGCCATGCACATCGGCTTCAGTGGGATGGGCACCCCCCCGGGACTTTGCCGTGGGGCATCGAGCCGGTGAGTCGGGCCAGATAGATCATGAAAGAGAAATGAGAAATGTATGACTCCTGAGGACAATGCCACAGTTACAAATCAGGGAGGCAAAATTGTACAGGACTAATGAGTATGAAGCGCAGGCCCTGTCATGCGTTCGAATCCTGGCTTATCTGTATGACCTCTCAGGCAAGTTCCTCAGCTCCTCCAGGCCTTGGGCTTGTCATCTGCAAATGGAGTTAATAGTGATGTCTATTGTGTCAGGTTACAGTGAGGATTAAGTAAGTTAATATTTGTAATGCATGTAGATACTGCCTGATACAGAATAAGTATCAGAGAAGTTTTTGTTACAAAAATTCAAAACCACTTTGATTGATTGTGCTCTTGGTTCTTAGTAAAAATTCAATATGAATGATATGATTAAGATTGTCAGTAATTTCCTTCCCTGTTCTTAATTAGTGAAGTAGTTATTGTTGCTAGAAAGCTGTTACTTCGAATTAGGGTAACTTTCTTTTTCTTTTTAATTTTTTTTTTTAATTAGGGTAACTTTGATTGCTACACTGTTCCTAATAGAGAAAAATTGGAAACAACTTAGATATCTCTTAGTGGGAGACTGGATACATTGTGGCATTTTCAGAGAATATGATAATATACAGTGTTTAAAATAAATGAGTTAGCTCTGCATGAAACAGTAGGGATACATTTCTAAAACAATGTTAAGCATTAAAAAAATATATGAGGAATTTTTTATTACATTGTTTTTATTTTTTCAGTGTTCCAAGATTAATATATGAGGAATTTGAGAGGCGGGGCAGGGAGTCGTGGGGGGTAGGGAGGGAAAAAAATGAAACAAAATGGGACTAGGGATGGAGACAAACCATAAAAGACTCTTAATCTCAGGAAACAAACTGAGGGCTGCTGGGTGGTGAGCAGAGAGGGATAGGGTGGCTGGGTTATGGGAAAAAAAAGAATATTCCTTCTGTTAGCAGGATAGTTTGTCCCTAGTGAGTAGTAAAATTATGTAAGTAACAAGTAAAATAGGTGTTCTAGGCTCAGATAATAAAAATGTGGCATTGTAATATTTTAAAAAAATACCGTAGAAGAATGACATCTGTAGTGTATACAATACATTTTCACTTAAAGTTTAAAAACAAACAAAAAAATTAAGCTTAAAAACATACCAAGGGAAATTTCATCCTATTTTGGATACAAACATACATAGAAAATGTATAACAAAAACACAAACATGAAGGGTCTATAAAAATATCAAGACAGTGATGTGAGGCAGGAGGGAAGGGAATAGAATCTGATAAGAGCAGAAAGAGAGCTTCAGTTTTATCTTAAACATTTTCTTCCTCAGGAAAAAAAACAAATTATCTGAAGCAAACATGGCAAAATGTTAAAATCTATTAAATCAGGTTGCAGGTTACTTATTATAATATTCTATAATATCTTTATATTTGAACATATTGATAGTAAAAATAATAATTAAAAGAATGCATGCAAATGGCAAACTGTAATTCTAAAGTTTCTACCCATGGCTTTTATTACTCCTTCTAGTTAATTTAAAAAAAAAAAAAAGAAAAAGAATTTCAAAACATTAACATACCACCAGTTGTGCTGGTGTTTCTTATGGATGGCCCTATTTTATGAGATTTAGGGAGCAGTTTGGCACAAAGGCTGTAAAGAACGCATTTTCATTATTTTAGAAAGAATTTTAATGGACTATTGTACATCAGTGTTAATGAGAGTCATGTAGATAAATCCCTAAGCAGTCCTTTTTAGGGCTGGAATTTTTGCTCAGCCAAAAATACAAAAGTGCTCTCTTCCCTTCCTGGATAATTCTGCTGTGCAAGAATGTTGTATGTGTCCTGGTGCTTCAAATGAAACAATACGGAACAATATGGAACATTTATTCAGGGTGTTCTGCTGTGCAGACTGATGCAGCAGAAGAGCAAGGCAACTAATCATTCCTTTGAATCTATGTAATGAATTACACTTTGAATGTGTTATTGATTGGTAGAACAAACGGCACCATGACCCAGATTTTCAGTCTTACATCATCGAGATGTGGCTGGTATGCTCTGAGTTGGACAACTGTCTGTTCATTGTGTAAATTAACTGGGACAATGACCTGTAACTATAGAATTGCAGCTTTGCAGTTAAATATGCCATTGACCTTTTCATGTCCTATGTATGGTATGTCATGTGTAAAATGGTCGCCAAATTAACTGTGTCAGATGTTGTCTTTATTCTAACTGGAAAACAATTTTCATCTTCATGTCTGGAACATGAATGTTTAGAGCAGATATAGTCTAAATACTTCAACTTCGATCTATTTAGCATTGCTTAGATTATTAAACATGAAATTTATTCATATGTTCTGTATTATTTATTGACCACTCACCATGTACTTTCGGACCCTTGAGATCAAGTGATGACTGAGGTAATGCCTCTGTCTTCAACTTGTTAATAATCTATGAGTAATAGAGTCAAGAAAAGAGTCATTATAATACAGTGAGATAAGCAAAGGGTGTTAAAGAAGCATACTACAGGGAAATCCAGACCTAGGAATGCCAAGGAAGGCTCCCTGGTGGTAGTGTCTATGCTCATCTTTCATTTGGAGATTGGAGGAAAAACAGTCCAAGCAGAGGAATCAGCACAAGGAAAAGCTCAGACACAAAACAAGGAAAAGCATACTTCGGGCCAGATGTTCAGGTGTTTCTTTGGTATGAAGAGCCTTTACTACTTCGTGGTTATATCTGGAATTCCTCGCACAGGTCATCCTGAGGATGACCACTGGACAGCAACCATTTGAAAGCCAGAAGTTTGCTCCTCATCCCAATGCCCAGACTCCACCCAAAACCAATTACATCAGAATTTTGAATGTCTGGTCCCAGACATTGAGATTTTTAAAAATCTCTCAAGAAGATGTAAATATTCAGTCAGTGATTTGATTTGCAAATCACTAATTTACAAGATAAATCCTGAGTTGTGTTGATTGATCAAATGCTAGGCAGATAAGAAAGGCAGAAATGTGCAAGGGCATTGCCAAAACGAGCTGGCTATAAAGAAATGACCTTGGGGATCACATGTAGTGGCTATGAATCTCAGTGCAAAACACAAGAAGTGTGACTCATATTCCAGAGCTGACTCTTGACCTATTTAAAGAAATAGCTCTTCACACTTTTTGCAGTTCAATTATTTGTCCTTTCCAAAACACGTTGCTAATCCTTACAGTATGTCAGGGTGCTAAGGACTATGGATACATATGTCAGTAGGACACTAATGTCTTATCATCCCTGAACTCCCAGTTTAGTGAAGAGACGATTTCTAAGTAATCACAATCATGTGAAAGGATTCTACAGAACTGGGTACCCACTGCCCAGAGGACTGTGACAGCAGACAAAATGCCAGAGAATAGCTAAATTTTGAAGGATGAACAGGAATTAGCAATTCACTGAGTCAGAAAGATTTTTAGTGTATTTGGCGCAAAGATTGTGAGAAGTGTAGCTCCCAAAATGTGACTTGAAAATTAGGTTAGCTACCAAAGATCCAGAGACCACTCCCTCCTTGTTGCCAGCTAGGCACAACCCAGACTCTGACATTCTCTGTGTAGCTGGCAAGTTTTGTTTTACAAATTTCCATAAGGTTGAAAAGGTCTTCACCTCATATCATGGTCACTTGAATAAGACCAGTGGTAGAAATTAGGAGTTCAGAGTTCTGAGAGTGGCTCAGAGACAGATGAGGTTGTGGAGTCTGTTGAGGTTCTTGAGGAACAGTCTAAGCACAGCTGAAATACTAAAAGTATATGTCACGGGGGTAGTCAGCCTCTAATATGACCTCCAATGATCTCTGCTTCCTGGTATTCACATCCTTACAAAATTCTCTTCCTTGAGTTTGGGTTGAACTTCTTGACCCTCCTTTAAAGAAGAGAATAGGGTAAAGTCTCATTTCTGATTATAAAGTATTTAAAAAACCTGTACTTTCCCTCTCCCCTGCTCTCTTCCTCCCACCCACTCCATTGCTCATCCTGGGTAAAACCAATGGCAATGTTTTCAGGCAGACCCTTATGGTAAGGACTGAGGCCTGCTAACAGCCATGCTGAGTGAGCTTAAAAGCAGAGCCCTCCCCAGTCAGACCTTCAGATGTGACTACATCCATGGATGACAACTTGGCTGCAATTTATTGAGACAACTTGAATCAGAGACACTCAGTTAAACTGTGGCCAGATTCTTGACCCACAGAACTAGGAGGTAATAGATGCTTGTTGTTTTAAGCAGCAGTGTTTAAGGATAATTATTGTGCAGCAATACATGATGAATAGTCACCATTTGCTCAGTTTCTGCAATTTCCATACCTCTATGAAGACCTCACAGGTTTGCTCCTGAGAGCTGTTATTATTAACTATTGTGATTTCCCCTCAGACTTTGAAATATGTAAAGATATGGATGAAAAGCTAAGGTATTCCAAATCTGTTCTGATGCTATAAGCTTAAGAGGCAAGACGGTGAAGATTATGGTTTGGGGCAACATTCAGACCATGGTCTTATGGCTCTTGTCCATCCAAGAGTGACCCTCTACTTCTGTTCTTTTCCCATCACCCACACCCCACCAGAACATAATGTTCAAAGCATGTACCATTCAAGGCTGAGCAAGTGCTCAGGATGGCATCTTAGAGTCTAACTGCAGACCTGCTGTCAACCGTAGGCCTTTGTCCATTGGGCTATTCTCATTTCATTTCTTTCTATTTTACCACAATACTGAAGTTCAGAATGATTTGGACTTTGTGTGTGTTTATGCAGTCTTTCTGGCATACCTTTCCTTTTATTTTTACATAATGTAACTTTTTTCTTCAAATGTGCATGAGAAAAATGCCTTTTATGGTGAATCAAAAGCCTACCCAGTCTTACTCTGGCATAAAAACCAATTTGAAAGGCCAAAGTCTACAATGAAGATTATTATCTAAGTAAAAACATGTCCATCTTTGACACAGTTCATTTGTTTAATTGAACATTTGTCAAGGAACAGAAAAAAAATACACTACAACAATAATTTAGAATCCTTCTAAATATACAGTGTATATATTCAGAAACTAACCCATTTCTTCTCACCTTCATAACACAGGAGAAGAAAACCTTCTGGCAATTTTACGACGAAGATGGTGGAAGTATATGATCCTGGGACTCATTGACCTGGAAGCAAATTACCTGGTGGTTAAGGCTTACCAGTACACGACTCTAACCAGCATCCAGGTACTGACAGCTCTTCTGTCTTTCTCAACCTCCTCAGTTCCCAGATGTAGTTTACTTTCAGTTTAGTCACCAGGAAATCTAAATACTTCTCTATGGGTTTTGCAACAAGAGGGAAATTGAGTGTTTAAAAATTAACATGAGCATTATTTCTATGTCTTACTGATTTTTCTTAATTCAGTGTAATTGGATGTGTTTTTCCTCCTCATTCTTATTGGACTGTACTATTGACATTGTAAAAAAAATATTTTCTAGCTATGAATACTATGAACTAATCTTATGTCAGTAGAAGAGTTATTAATAGGCATAAAAACAGAGCTACTTTAAACACAATTTAAAACATTTTGGAACATGTTAATGGACTTTGATTAAGTAATCAGTGCTTAATAATCTTTTCTTTTAGCTTTCTTTAATGAGGAGATTTTGCAACCTGAAGGGACAGAATCTTTCCTAAAAGAACAAGATACAAAATCCTAAATAGTATTATTCACTATAGGTTATGAAGATAGCTACTCTGTCCTTCCTTCCTCCCTCTCTTTTATGCACATGAGTGTGTACACACACACACACACACACACACACACAAGTCCAAGTTTAAACATAGGTTTTCACAGCTTTCACCAGACACCATTTACATTCTTCATATACCATAAATAATACACTTGACCATTTTGTTTCACCCTCATTTCCCCTTTTATGGTAATATTATGAATTTTATAGCATTCCAAAGCTCTGGGATGAAGACAGAATATTATTCACATATGTTGCATCTTACTTAGACTTGATACCACAGCAACATTCCTGTCATTCAAATAATTTGCTTAGAAACAGCAATAGCAACAATAACACAGAATCAAGCAAGCAAACCAACCACCTAAACTTACTTAGATTACATATATTGAATGGGAAGTTGTCTGAGCTGGAGTAAGATGGAGCTACAGGCTTCTTCCTGCATGCCCAGTGAGAGACAGAAAGGATGCTTGTCTGCCTACACCCACCGAAGAAAAGTCCAGAGCCCTATTCTAATTGGACCACAATGAGAGCTGGGGAATGCTGTGAGCTAATTGGTTTAAAGTTGGACTCCCTAACCCAATACAGAATGAGATCTCTAATTGGCTTAGACTCACGTTTTTCACTAGGAGTACTACTGGCATATTGGGTGGGGCAATTTTTCATGATTTGGGTCCTTTTCCTACTTTATTGGCCATTTAACAGTCTTAGTGTCTGTCTGCTAAATGCTAATAGCGTCTTTTTCAGCTTTGTAACAACTAAAAGTGTCCCTGTGGATTTCCAAATGCCCTCTGGCTGGGACATAGCATCTCTGCTTGAGGGTTACTGGCTCAGCTGTCAGCACTCATGGAGTCAGGATGGGCTCAATACCGCCAATCACATGTCATTGCAGGATAAGAAAGGTGATAGATGCTGGGAAATCAGCTTCATGCCTCCACACTCAGCTTCACTCCCACTCACTTCAACGAATCCCACAACAGAAACACGTACCTCTCTTCTGTGCTCCCATGGCACTTTGTTGGTTAGCTCTGTCTACACAGTCTGTCTTACCTAAGAATGATGTTTGGATATTCCACCTACTCCACCTGACTGTGAGTACTTTCACAGCAAGGGTAATTTCTTGTTCACCTTCCAATCTCTAGTACCCACTAGAAAACCCAGCACATGCCAGGTACTCAATAAATGTTTAAAGAAGTTAATTCCATTGCATTGATTTCCACTGTTTAGGGGCATGGGAATTCCCAGCAGTTCTCTACCTAAATGTAGAGATACAGTGGGAGAAGGAAGAGACAAATGTTAGCTTTGTGACAGAGCTGAGCCCATTAGCCTGGAGCCAAAAACTATAAGTGAGAATGAAGAGGAGACTTCCCCCTTTGAAAATACAGTTGGCTTTTGTGGGGTGTTTTGTTGTTGTTGTTGTTGTTGTTGTTTTGTTGTTGTTGTTTTTGAACAGTGGCAATTTATTCTTAAAAACCAGTCCCCTGGTCTTCAGGTGTTTAGTTCAACCCTTGTTATACCCCACTATCCTGATCCATCCTGCTACCTCTCTCAAATTTGCTCTTCAAGGACTATTTTAATGTTCCATTCTATGAAAAAGTATATTTTAATTCTTTAGTGAGAAAGAAAAATAATCATTCTATTGGAATATCAGTTGGTCTTCATTGTAATTTACTGAGCAAGGAATAGTGGAAAGTAAAAAAGCAAGTTGAATCTAACAATTTTAGAATTACTTTGCCTTCTTCAACAAATAAGCCTATTAAATAATAATGAATGGTCAGAACAGAAGGCATTTGCTCTAGGAACCATGTCTGTACTACTGTTTAGTAATTTAATTTTGTTTACTCATTGCAAATCAGTAGAACTAACAAGTGCCAATAATTTTTGCCTCTTTCTATAAATATTAATTCAGCTTATAACATGTATTTAGCTTTCACTCATATTAATCAATAAGGAAAATATATTAATTTAGCCTCTGCAAAATGAGCTAGTTATTGCAGGTGACATAAAGAGAAATGAATAAGCCTTGCCCTCCAGAAACGTATGAATTATAAAGGGCATAAGAGGCAAAAATCTATTGATAGCAATGCCAAGTATCACAAGAAAACAGATGCCCAAGTACTACAGTTTCCAAAGAAGGCAGAGATGATCTTTATTTCCAAAGACCAAGAAAGTACCTATTCATATGAATCTATAAGATTAGATAAAGTGTAGAAAAGATAAAATGTGGGTATAGCTTTGCACATGGGATGAAGAACATGACAAAGTGTAGGAGCAGGAAACCCAGGGTATATGACTGGAGAGTAGCTAGTCTAGCTTGATTCATCCAGTCACTTAAAAAATAATTACTGAATAATTCCATGTTTAAGATATTTTATTAAGTGGTGAACAAAGTTGTGAGCAAAAATAGATACATGCTGTGTTCTGATGGAGCTTCTACTCAAATAGGGAAAGCAGCATTTGTTCAAATAATCAAACGAGTGGATATATAGTTATAATGAGGGATAAATTTTCTAAAGGAAAGCAACGTAGTTTTGGTTTGTTTTATTTTGAGGGGTTTGTTTTTGTTTTTGTTTTGTTTTTGAGAAAAAGTGCATGAGAGAGAAAGAGACATCAGGAGCAGAGAGGAGGAGGAGAGGGAGAAGCAGACTCCCCACTGAGAAGGAGCCCGATGTGGGACTCAATCCCAGGATCCTAGGATCATGACTTGAGCTGAAGGCAGATGCCTAACCAACAGAGCCACCCAGACGCCCCAGAAAGCAACACAGTTTTATCAAAAACAGTTATCAAAATAACCTGACCTCAACTGGCAAGTTGGGGAAGGATTTCCTGAAGAATTGATAGTGGAGCTGAAGTCTGAAAGAGGAGTGGAAGAAATGGATGCATTCCTGGAAACTTATAAACTACCAAAACTGAAACAGGAAGAAATAGACATTCTGAAAGGACCAATAAGCAGTAAGGAAATTGAAGCAGTAATCAAAAATCTCCCAACAAGAGCCCAGGGCCCGATGGCTTCCCAGGGGAATTCTACCAAACATTTAAAGAAGAAATAATTCCTATTCTACTGAAGCTGTTTCAAAAAATAGAAATGGAAGGAAAACTTCCAAATTCCTTCTATGAAGCCAGAGTTACCCTGATCCCAAAACCAGACAATGACCCCATTAGAAAGGAGAATTATAGACAAATTTGCCTGATGAATATGGATGCCAAAATACTCAATAAGATCCTAGCCAGTAGGATCCAACAGTACATTAAAAGGATTATTCACCATGACCAGACGGGATTTATTCCAGGAATGCAAGTGTGGTTCAACATTCAGAAATCAATTAACATGATAGAGCATAATAATAAAAGAAAATACAAGAACCATAGGATCCTCTCAATTGATGCAGAAAAAGCATTTGACAAAGTAATAGCATCCTTTCCTGATTAAAAATCTTCAATATATAGGAATAGAGGGAACATACCTCAATATCATAAAAGCCATCTATAAAAAAAAAAACACGGTGAATATCATTTTCAATGGGGAAAAACTGAGAGCTTTTTCTTTGAGGTCAGGAACACTACAGCAATGCCCACTCTCACCATTATTGTTCAATGTAGTACTAGAATTCCTAGTCTCAGCAATCAGAAAACAAAAATAATTAAAAGGCATTCAAACTGGCAAAGAAGAAGTCAAACTCTCTCTCTTCACAGATGACAGGATACTTTATGTGGCAAACCCAAAAGACAAGACTCCACCCCCAAGTTACTAGAACTCATACAGCAGTTCAGCAATGTGGCAGGATGCAAAATCAATGCACAGAATCAGTTGCATTTCTATACACTAACAGTATAACTGAAGAAAGAGAAATTAAGGAATTGATCCCATTTAAAATAGCACCAAAAACCAAAAGATATCTAGGAAGAAACTTAACCAAAGAGGTAACAGATCTATATTCTAGAAACTGCAGAATACTTGTGAAAGAAATTGAGGAAGACACAAAAAGGTGGAAAAACATTCCATGTTCATGGATTGGAAGGATAAATGCTAAAATGTCTATGCTAACCAGAGCAATCTACACTTTCAATGCAATCCTTATTAAATGGCATTGATATTTTTCACAGAGCTGGAACGAACAATTTTAAATCTGTATGGAATCAGAAAAGACACAGAATTGCCAGGGGAGTGTTGAAAAGGAAACCAAGGCTAGGGGGCATCACAATGCCTGAGTTCAAGCTCTATTACAAAGCTGTCATAATCAAGACAGCATGGTATTGGCACAAAAATAGACACACATAATTGGAACAGAATAAAGACCCCCCAAATGGACCCTCAACTCTATAGACAACTATCCTTCAACAAATCAGGAAAGAATATCCAGCGGAAAAAAGACAATCTCTTCAATAAATGGTGCTTGCTGGGAAAATTAGACAGTCACATGTGGGAGAATGAAACTGGACCATTCTCTTATACCATACATCAAGATAAACTCAAAATGGATGAAAGATCCCAATGTGACACAGGAATCCATCCAAATCATAGAGGAGAACATAGGTAGTAACCTCTTGGATGTCGGCCACAGCAACTTCTTTCAAGACACATCTCTAAAGGCAAGGGAACAAAAGCATAAATGAACTTTTGGGGCTTCATCAAGATAAAAAGCTTCTGTACAGCAAAGGAAACAGTCAACAAAACTAAGAGACAATGGGAGAGGAATGGGAGAAGATATTTGCAAATGACATTACAAATAAAGGGCTGGTATCCAAGATTTATAAAGAATCTATTAAACTCAATACCCGAAAAGTCCTATTAAACTCAGTACCTGAAAAATCCAGTCAAGAAATGGGCAGGGGCACCTGGGTGGCTCAGTGGGTTAAAGTCTCTGCCCTCAGCTCAGGTCATGATTTCAGGGTCCTGGGATCGAGGCTCATGTCAGGCTCTCTGCTCAGTAGGGAGCCTGTTTCTTCCACTTTCTCTGCCTGCCTTTCTACCTACTTGTGATCTCTCTCTCTGTGTCAAATAAATAAAATCTTAAAAAAAAAAAAGAAAAGAAATGGGCAGAAGACATGAACAGATGCTTCTCTGAAGAAGACATACAAATAACTAACAGACACATGAAAAAATGCTCAACATCACTAGCCATCACAAAAATGCAGATCAAAACCACAATGAGATACCACCTTACACCAGTTAGAATGGCAAAAATCATAAAGATAGAAAAAAGCAAATGCTGGCAAGGATGTGGAGAAAGGGATACGCTTTTACATTGTTGGTGGAAATGCAAGCTGGTACAGCCAGTCTGGAAAATAGTACAGAGGTTCCTCAAAAAGTTAAAAATAGAGCTACCCTATGACTCAGCAAATTTACTACTTAGTATTTACCCCAAATATACAGGTTTAGTGAAAAGAAGGGGCCCCTACATCCCAGTGTTCATAACAGCAATGTCCATAATAGCTAAACTGTGAAAGAAGCCAAGATGTCTTTCAACAGATGAATGGATAAAGAAGATGTGGTTCATTGATGTGAATATTTCTCAGCCATCAGAAAGGTTGAATACCTACAATTCACATCAACATAGATGGAACTGAAGGGGATTATACTAAGTGAAATAAGTCAAACAGAGAAAGACAATCATCATATGGTTTCACTCACAGGAAATGAAACATAAGGAATAATGCAGAGACGAGAGGGGAAGGGAGGGAAAACTGAATGGAAAGAAATCAGAGAGGGAGACAAACCATGAGAGAGTCTGGACTCCAGGAAACAAAATGAGGGTTACAGAAAGGAGGGGAGTAAAGGGATGGGGTAACCAGGTGATGGTATTAAGGAGGGCACATGTTGTGTTGAGCACTGAATATTATACAGAACTAATGAATCATTGAACACTATATCAAAAACTAATGATGTACTACATGTTGGCTAACTGAACATAATAATGAGAAAATAAAAAAATTAAAGATAAATAAATAGATAGGTAAATAGGAGGAATGGAAAGAGATCCAAGCAAAGAAGAAAATATGCTCAAGGCCTTGAGTGGGAAGGGCTGTGGTAAGGATGAGGTTGTAGATAAGTCATGTGACTGGGCATAGAGAATTAAGACTGGTACAAGGTGGCCTGGAGAAGGAGGCAGGGGCTAGACATTAAGAGTCTTGACAGCCAGGTCAAGAGTTTGAATCTCTAGGCTAAGTGCCAGGGGAAGCCAAATTTGAGTTTTAAAGAAAACTCACGTGCTGGTATATAGAACAGATTGAAGCAATGATTCTCTTAAAGAAACAGAGAAAGATAGAGCTGAAGAGTTAAGTTGGGTCCCTACTGTAGGAGGTCTTCAATCTCAGTAGGAAGAGTGTGACTTAGTTTTATAGGTAAAAGAGAGCCAGGAAAGTTTCTGAGGAAAGAAATGATAAGATGTGACCCAGTAACCCTTTTTCAAAGCAATTCTGTTTTCACAAGACAGTCTTCATTAATAGTTGGCACAGCACCAACTACTTTTTTTTCTTGATTCCTTTAAAAATAGACATAAGGCAAAAAAGACATGAAGAGCCTCTCCTTCTTTCTCTTCCTGCCCCTTCAGTTCATTCACCAAACTTAGGGTTAAATGTCACAAACAACTGACACATGAAACTTGAAAGGAAAATATTTTTTTCCTTTTTTTTGGAAATATTTTTTTGAAATGGTTATACTCACAGGAAATTGCAAAAATAGAGTCTTTTGCACCATTTATGCAGCTTTCCGCAATGGTGACATTTTGTATGACTTTCATGTAATGTCAAAACCAGGATATTGATATTGGTACAATACTGTTAAACAGATTGCAACATTTTTCAGTTTTCAAACCCTTTTGTGTGTGTGTATGTGTGTGTGTGTGTGTAGTTCTGTGCAATTTGATCCCACGTGTAAGTTTGTGTGAACACTACCATAATCAAAATACAGAACTGCATTCCATTACCACAAAGTAACTCCCTTGTGCTACTGCTGTGAAGTTGCACCCATCCCACCAACCCATCCCTGTCATCTGGCAACCATCAATCTGTTCTCCAGCTATATGATTTTGTCAGCAGGAGGATGCCATCTACAATGGAATTATGCAGTATTTAACTTTGGAGATTTCTTTTTTCCCCACTAAGCATAACATCTTTAAGTGCACCAAGATTGTTGCATATATCAGTACTTTATTCCTTTTTATTGAAATGCACTATTACACAGTCTACATGTAACAGAGTGGGTTTAACCCTTCACCTGTTGAGAGACATTTGGGTTGTTTCCACTTTGGGTTTTTTTTTTTTTTTTTACTGTGCCAATGATCAATTCTTTATTTTTTTTAATTTTTATTTATTTATTTATTTTTGTTACTAAAATTTTTTTTTCCCAGTGTTTCAAGATTCATTCCCCATTCCCCACACCCAGTGCTCCACGCTTTAGGTGTCCCCAGTACCCACCACCAGGCTCTCCCATCCCTCCACCCCCCTCCCTCCAAGTCCCTCATTGAGACAGGCCTCTAGCAGGGGGGCCGAGAGACTCCACTTTGGGTTTTTGCAAATAAAGGTGCAATGAATATCCACGTGCAAGTTTTGGTGTTAACATAAGATTTCATTTCTCTGGGATAAATGCTCAAAAAGCATTTGAGCTCTGCTGGGTCATATGGAAAGTGCCTGTTTGGTTTAAAAACTGGTTAACGGCTTTCCAGAGCAGCAGCACCATTTAACATTCCCACCAGCCATGCATGAGAGGCCCAGTTGCTCCACATCCTCACCAGCACTTGGTGTTATCATTACCTTATATTTTAGCAATTCCAAAAGATAGGTAGTGATATTTCTTTGTGGTTTTAATGTGCAAGTCCCTAGCGGGTAATGTTGAATATCTTTTGGAAAAAAAAGTTTTAACTTTTCCTTCATAGTTGGAGCTAAAACAAGTTAACAATGGCAAAAGAGATAACATATTAAGGAAAAAGATGATGGAGGAGCAACATTGAAGTGAAGAAACCCAGCTGTTTTCTTTATTAGAAAATGAAGAGATTTATAAGGATTGATAAGGATTGTATTCTAAAGACACATTTGTGAGTTTGTATCTCTTGACTTGCAGAGAATGAATAGATTGTGCCTGTGACTTTGAGACAGATTAGCAGTGACATTTGGATAAATTCGAAAAACACTGCTATTTTTATAACTGTGCTATATGATCCATTTCAGTAGAAATATCAGCTTTACAACTTCTTGCCTAAAGATTATTCATCTTTTTTCAGCCGTGTAGTACTAAAATGCAACAGATAAAACTAGTGCTTCTGTGAAATCAGAAGGAAAGCTGGTCTCTTCAAACATGGTATTTGGTAACTAAAATTAACTCACAGTGGAAACGATCTGCAGTACTCTTGCTGATAACCATGCTGAGGGGCCTGTACCTCTAACACATCTCCTCCTCACATAGTGTGTACCTCAGAGCACTTTCCATTCTTCAGGCAGTTTCCATCAGAGACAAAGGACAAGAAATTCCTCTGGCTCTGGTTATTTTCTTTCTTTCCTGTTCTTCTGACTTGGGCATGTTGGGACAGGTAATAGAGAATTGCACTCCCCAAAGTGCAATGTGATATCCAACCCTGAGACTAATTCTGCAAGGCACACACACACAACATATACATGTAACATACACAACATGCTAGGACTTACACATGTGGCAGTTTGTCTTACTGTTTTAACTCCCAAGCCTTTCTGGGTCTTCTCTTTGTCAATTTTCAGTAGGCCATGAGTTAAGTTGTATCAGATACAGAGAAAGGCTGGGTAGTTTGTACATTGTTATTTAAGCCATGTGAATGGACTTGCCCTTCAGATGTATGTATTAATTCAAAAATGCCTATGCTTTGGCTAGAGGCTGGGTATATGACTACTGATCAGAGCCGAGCCCTGCTGTTGGGTACTGGGCAGCTATGTTATCAGTTAGGATATAGTATAGTCGTGTGATGAAGCAAGATGGATTAGTAGTATTTTTCCTGGAGACAGGAAAGAGTTACCACCCACCCCCAGGAGTCATGTACCTGTGGTCCCATAGTCAAGAAGTTATGACACATGAGAGAAAGTCACTAAACTTCTTTTTTGTAGCCAAATTATATTTCCACCCCCATAGATGAGCCCAGAGACAAAGACCACCTTTGCATATTAGAAACAGGTCCATGGGCTTGAGTTTATGACTATGAGCTCAGCCTTTAAGACTGTATTGCATTCTTTACCTTTGCTGTTTTATCTGTCCCTGGTGTAGGTCTGTGGCAGTTTATGACTATTCAAGAGATATTTTAAAGTACATTTAAAAGCAAAGCTTTAAAAGCAGACAAAGTTCTTACCCTTAAAGGGAACACAATACTGCGAATATCTGTAACAGTTCAACTCTAAACATTTGATGGGGTACTGCAGGTTTCCTGTCAGCTTTTTAGTGTGAGAAGAATATAGACCCTTGCCCATCATCAGAGGAACACACTTACTTAAAATTATCTTCAACCTCTCCTTAGTTCCATTATTGTGCCCATCCTTAAGCCTGTTTTTTTTAAGATTTATTTATTTATTTATTTATTTATTTATTTATTTATTTATTTATCTATTTATTTGACAGAGAGAGAGAGAGAGAGAGCGAGCATGAACAGGGGAGAGGGGCAGGGGCAGAGGCAGAGGGATGAGCAGCGAGTCCGACACAGGGCTCAATTCCAGGACCCTGGGATCATGACCTCATCACTTAACCAGTGAGCCACCCAGTCATCCCCTCTAAGCCTGTCTTTAAGTTTGTTCTGTAGAACTGCCTCCTACAGAAGAAATCTTTCACATTCTACCTCCATTGGCTTGGAGGCCATGGGCTTGTACCCCAGATGCCACAGGTAAAGCTCCTGGAAAACAAGAGGAACACCTCTCACTCCCTTCCACTGTACCCTCTTTAACAGCTGTTCTTGCAGGATGGGAAGGCATGCATGGGATCCTTTCTTGACTCTATTTCTTTATCTTCACTTTTCTTTTGGTCACTGTCATTTTCTACTTCTTATGATAGTTGGTTTTTTATTGTTGTGTTTTTTTTTTAAGATTTTATTTATTTGACAGGGAGAAACACAGCCAGAGAGGGAACACAAGCAAGGGGAATGAGAGAGGGAGAAGCAGGCTTCCTGCCGAGCAGGGAGCCCGATGTGGGACTCGATCCCGGGTCTCCGGGATCATGACCTGAGCCGAAGGCAGTCGCTTAACCAACTGAGCCACCCAGGCGCCCTGATAGTTGTGTTTTTTTAAACATATTTCCTTCCTCCTGCATATCTGTAGGGACCTTGAATGTGGGATCTGTGTACCTGGTATACAGTAAGCACTGAATAAATGTCTTATGTTTGAATAAATGCAGAAAGAATTCATCTTTGTTTCCTTCGCATGGTCCTGTATACATAGATGCCAAAAATGTATGAAATATTTGAATAAATAACTTAATGCATGAAAGGATGAATTTCTAAAGGTGAGTTATGTATGAGATAGGACAACACAGTGACTTTTAGTGGTTTTATCATCAGTAAGTTCATTTATTAATACAGTACTCTGATACATAACTCTAGGTACCTTTTGAGTATTCTACTATGCTCTGGGGATGTAGAGATGAGGAAAAAATTGTCCCAGCTTTTAAGAAGTTCAAGTGTTATAGGCATTACCTCCATACAGATTCACTCATGCTATACTTAGATTTTCAAAGCTTCTACACCTTCTTTATAATCCTATAATTTATCTAATCTCTCTAGTGAACCTTCCCCTCAAATGCCCACAAGCTGGCTAAATAGCAGTAGGTGGAGGGAAAAATCTGATTTCATATAAAAATTATTAATATCTTCCAGTTAAACATTTTCTTTGGATAGTTGAGTTGCTTTTGGTCAAATGCTCAACCTCTCAGAAGTCCCTTCTTCCATACTCACTTTTGAGATGGCCTGTGGGTGAGTCTGTAGTGTGACCTCAGGCCTATGTTGGTCCTTTGGCTGCTCTCCACTGTAGGACAGCCCTCCCATTGTTGGGTGTGCACTTACTGGATTGGATGTGGAGCTCCTTCTGGACTCTGTGCCTGGCATTCTGCTGTCCTCTGCTGTTCACTCTGTCCCCCGCCCCCCTCCCTGGGGGTCTCTCTCTCTCTCTCTCCTTGCTGTCTGGCCCTCTGATCCTCATTGATGCTGTGGCCTCCAAGTATCTGGCTGTGAATGTGTTTGGTCTCCAGCCTTGGTGGTCTCTGTCAGATGGAACCCCTTGCCCCACCCCAGGTAAGCCAGCCTGCACCCCTTTGCAGAGCACTCAGACTTCTGGCAAAATTTGAGTCTCAGAAAAGTCTTCCAGGGAACTAGAATGCTCTTTGCTAATGACCCTTCACCTCTCACCATTCTCTGATGCAGGCTCTTCAGGTTGGTATGGCTGTCCCAAAAGGAAACCAGTGCTTTGCTTTCAGTTTCCGCTCTAACTATCTAGCAGTCTTTCTCCCTCTGGGACTTCAATCCAGAGAGGGCACTTCTGGGCACCTATGACTCAATACTCACTTCCCCAATGTTAATTTCCTTTTCTCTTCCCACAGTCCATGGTGGGAGAGGCAAGCTCTTTCCCTGCTCTTTCTCTCTAGCACGGACTTCCTTGTCTCCCATCCTCCTTCCAGGACACCAGACCTCCCAATTGGGTCCTAAAGTAGAAAAGAGAAACTTTCCACATCCTGGAAGAAACTCTGATGTAGTTGATAATCAATTCTTAATATTTTGGAGGGAGAATTACAGAATTTAGAATCCCTTCTCTGTCTTTGAACCTGACTCGACACCTTTCTTTGCTAAAGACGTCAAGAAAGTCAGTTTCGTATCTGAAAGCTGATGAATGACCTCTCTGTTCTATAAAAGATCTGCTCTCTTTTTCCTCATGGCCCAGTTTAACAGGTAGAAGGCTGTATGGGGCATGATTGATAATGGAGAATTAAATTTCCAGAAAACTTTATCCTATTTTTCTGGAAGACCGATGTATAGTGCAATGTGAACAGTAGTAAAATGGAACTATGCACAAATGCTATAGGATTGTGGAGAGGAGTGACTGAATCCACCAGGGACAGAAAGGACTCTCCAGAGGAGACATATTGGTGGGGACTATAAACCTAGAATTTCCTCTCAGCTTGAATCCCACAGTAAAACAGAGTCACTTGGTTCCCTGGTGATTGTCAGCTCCAATGGCTCATGTAGACAGGTTATAAATAAGTGAGATGCCCTTATCTGTTTGTTTTCTGTCCGAGCATCAGTTTTACCACTTCTAAGAATTTAAAAACCTGCCTGCTAGTGTGGTCCTGGGTGTGCACATGTAGCATTGCATACAGTGGTTCCTGTTTCCCCGCAGCCCCAGGCAAAAATAATCCAATAAACAATAACTGATCCTGCCACCATCTCCAAGACCTTCCTCAGTGACTGTCCTTCCTGAAGATGGAACTTCACTGGTCTTCCAGACTTGTCTGAGATCTATGTGAGAGTGAGTTGGCCAAGCTAGGACACCCCCTGCTTTAGCCAGGCCTCCAACATATGGTAGATGCTCAAAAAATACCAGTCCTTTTACTCACATATTTTCAACTGCATGTATTCTATCCATTGGTCCAACTTTAGAAAGAAAATTAAAAAGATATATGTTGCCTAAACCAGTCTGTCCTCTCACATACTCTTACTCTTGGACAGCAAACTGAAGAAAAGCAATGAAAAATTGTATGGTTGCATGCAAACTGTCCTAGGTTTGAAACACAAGAAGAAGTTTAGGAAACCCACATTCCAATTAGCTTTGCCACTGATTGATTACTGTGTTACTTCACATAAGACCATTTGCCAGTCAGAGGTGAAATCTCATAAAGATTAATGAGATTGCTTCTAGGTACAAGCAAAACTCTTCTAGTCCACCCTTTGAGAGTGAAAATATCAAGGGAATTTGTATAAGCAAATATGGAAATATCCCACTTGGAATTATGTTTTTACAGTATCAGGGGCTAAACAAACCTTAAAACCATGGAATGCTGTTGCTTGACATGTAAAATCAAGAAGAGTTTTTCCTGTGGTACAGATGCACCACTTTTTTTTTTTTTTTTGCAACAAACATGTTCCTGAAATAATTACTTCCAAATGAATTTTTATAAATGATTTATATTTTTAATACTCTGGGAAACATACAGGGTATTTATTATAAATATTCTCTGTATTGTTCCAATTTTAGTATATGTGCTGCTGAAACAAGCACATAAATTGAGAAATCATTTTGTATGAAGAACAGTAACTATTTCTGTTTCCATTGGCATTCTTTCCATACACCGAGATTGTGAAAAGTGAAACACTCCTATAGCCCAGTATTAAGCTGCACGCAAAGATTCGTATTTTCAAAGTTAGCAGCTAAACTGCCTGTTATATTTGATGGACAAGAGTGAACAGGGCAGAGGGGAAGACACAGGAGGCCCAGCCTTGGATATCCCCACGGCATCTAGATGCTCGCAGAGATTAATCGGTTTATCACTGGCTGCCTCCCACCTCCCAAAGTTGCTCTCTCCAGAATACAATCAGTGGAATTATGGACAAATGGATACTTTTAATCAATGTTTTCATTCATTTAAGTGAGGAATTACAAATAGATTTAGTGAGCACCTCTAAATGTGTGTGTGCGTGTGTGGGTGTAAAAGGGGAAAAGAGGAGGAAAAGATAGAAAATGGGACCGATACAGAAAGCATAGTATTGAAAACAGTCTTCTAATATCCAAGTAAATATTTTGAAACTCAAAGTTTTCTTTACTTTGGAAATTTATGCCTTAGAAGCCTTAATAGAAACTAATTTAAATTTTAAAAGTCAGAGTGTTCCAAGTATGATTCAGTAATTCTGCTACTGGGCATTTACCCAAAGAAAACAAAAACAGTATTTTGAAAAGATACATACATCACTCTGTTCACTGCAGGATTATTTACAATAACCACAATAGAGAAGCAATGTCAGTGTCCATCAATAGGTAAATGGATAAAGAAGATGTGATACACACACACATACATATATACTGTGGAATATTGGCCATAGAAATGTGAGATCTTGCCATTTGCGACATGTTTAGGTATTAGGCTAAGTGAAATAAGTCAGACAGAGAAAGACCAATACCATATGCTTTCATTTATCTGTAGAACGTAAAACACAAGACAAACAAACAAATGAATAAAAACAGAAAGAATCATAAATACAGAGAACAAACTGGTGGTTGCCAGAGGGGAGACGGTTGGGTGATTGACAGATTAGGTGAAGGGGATTAAGAGGTACAATAATGTTGTATGGTGACAGATGGTGACTACACTTACTGTGGTGAGCGTAGCTTTATGTACAGAGTTGTTGACTCACTGTGTTGTATACTTGAAACCAATATAAAGATGTTTATCAGTCATACTTCAATTAGGGAAAAAAAAGAATGTTCCAATTAGCCATGCTCTAAAATCCTGCCAGTTAAGGTATGCTTGTTGCCCAAATGTGTTCATTTGGCCTTTAAGTGATTTTTATAGTTATGAAAACTTTTGATAGAAATTTAGAGTCATGTTTTTATTTTAAGTCAACCTCCCTGCCTTTCTTCACGGCGAAATTCTATAAATAACACTATTGGTAATTTCTCATAGTTTTTTCCGGGTAATTATTTCCTTGGTGTTTGAATCATTAAAGATTATTAATAAAATAAAAGAGAAAGTAAGAGATTTTATGTGTTGGTTACAAGATTTGAAGATTTTTTTTAAAAACAGTGATCTAGTTTGGTTTCATTTAAAAAACAATCCTATATCCTATAAAGGGTTTAATTAGGGGATATCATATGAAAGGATAATGGACTTGAAAGGAGCTAGTTTGTAACAAATAGCCTCTCTAATTAGGCAGTGTAACATGAAAATTAAGAGTAGGCAAACACCAAATGGTCTCATTAGAAACATCTTTCTATATAAGAACTCTCTTTCTTTTCAAATAAAAATGTCCTTGAGGTAATAACAATATTTTACATATAAGATGTAAACCAAGTAGCTTAGTAAACACAACCAAATTTATACTTTCAAGCTAATATTATTCTTTATCATGCTTTTATTACATACTTATTTAGATGTGCCGACCATTGTTCAAAATATTATAGAGTTTCTTTGACATCTTCAGAGCCAATTTTAAGTCAGGCAGATTTCTTTATAATTTATTCTTCCTTTTGAATCCCAAAGGTATTATCTAGTTTAATCCAGCATTTGTCTTCTTTCCAAAAAATAAAACCTACTCTTGAAGAATGAGCAGTTGCTTCCATTAAGGATATTCCAGTGAGTGCTCTGAAGGTGATTTCAGAAAGTTCAAAATGTTTTTGTACAATGAGAGCTTCATTAAAATACACCCATGACCTTCCAGCATGACTACCTTGAATGACAACCATGTCCAGATTGAACAAATTCCAGTGTGTTAAAGAAGATTAGATATGTAAACACCTGCACACCTGTTCAATAAGTGGCAGCTTTCTTCCCCTTAAAAAAGAAATCCCTTTATTTTCAAGGCACACCTTTATTTATGTATGAACAGAGCGCTGTTCTAGGCAGAACAATGGCCCTCCAAAGATGTCAGAATTCTAATCCCTGTAATAGATTACTTTACAAGACAAAGGGACTCTCAGATGTGATTCAATTAATGAATCTGAAATGATGATTTATCCTGGATTCCTTGAGTGACCTCAATATAATCACAAACGTCCTTTGAAAAGAGGAGCCAGAGTCAGGGTAGGGGGGGGTGGGGGAAGATGTGCGATGGAAGCTGAGGTCAGAGAGTCAGGGGTACCTGTCTTGGCTTTGAAGATGGAAGAAGGAGCCACAAACTGAGGAATGAAAGTCGCCCTTAGACACTGAGAGTCAAGGAAAGGGATTCTTCCTGAGAGCCTCCAGAAGGTATGCAGCTCTGGGAACACCTTGATTTTAGGACTTCTGACTTCCAGAACTGTACGATCATGAATTTATATTGTTTGAAGCTACTAAGTTTGTGGTCATTTGTCATAGCAGCAACAGGAAATGAATACATTTGGAGACAGTATTTAGTCTTTAGTTCCAACTCCCAACCCCAGGCAGATTTGAAGGTGCTGACCTTTTGAGGGCCTTCCAAAAGGAACCAGAAACACACAGGTGCAAGGGCAGTCTTGCCTGTCTGTGTTGGTGTGTCCATTCTCTGAGAGAAGGATCCTGGTGAGGACTTATCTCCTTTCTGTGATCACTAAGGTGTCAGTGCTCCCAGTGCCACCTAGGTGGGCTTCTTTGGAGGACCACTTTGGTGCTATCTGTCATGGATAGAGATATAGGAAAATGCTCTTGCATCGTTACTGGTTGCCTTTATAGATGTGCTCATTGTGATTCAATCATTACACAAAATTCACCTGCAATAAGTACTTAAGCTAGGATGGTGTACATGCACTATAAAAAAAGAAAAAAATGTGCATTAGCCTGCTTACTTTAGCAATGCCTTTGAAAGGATGTATCTGTTAATACATCATAAATCAGTAGAAGCCTCTGAGATGCATTAAGAATAAAGGGTATAGTCTTAAAGTTGCCAAGACTTCCCTCCCTCAAATAAATAAAATCTTTTTAAAAGGGGGGATCATCTGAGGGACACAAGTAGATTGAGCATCCTGCTCTTGGTTTCTGCTTAAGTCATGATCTCAGAGTCTAGGGATGAAGTCCCCCCTTTACTGAGCAGGGAGTCTGCTTCTTTCTCTCTCTCTCCCCATCTACCCCTCCCCCTGCTTGAACTCTCTTTCTCATAAATACATACATACATACATACATAAAATCTTTTTTTAAAAAAAGCCACTAAGAGTTTTTAAGACTCAGACCATGAGAATTCATAAAAACACCAACCTGTGAGAAAATAGCAGGAATTATTTCTGTCCTTCTTCCTATTCTCCCTCTTCTTTGTATCTTCAGGGTCAGGGTCCATTTCCAATTCAAGATCCCTTGAACAGAAGGACAGAATATAGCTGAGCATTTTCTGGAGCCATCAACTGGGGGACTCTGTGGTCAGTTTAGGAGCTGCGACACCGTCTGGACCAGAGAATGAGAAGAGAAAGTAGGAGTTGCACAGAACATGCACCTTCAGCTCCTTTGGCCAAAGTCATCTCAGTAAGCAGCTTTAGGCAGTACTAGTTACCTCAGTGACAGCAGATCCCCCCAGATGGTTCAGAGAAGCAGAAATTTTTCACCATTTAGCATCTACTATCTGCCAGACTATCTGGCATCTACTATCTGGACCTTGCTCAGAAGTTCCCTTCTCAATGGGTCCTTCCCTGACCACCCTGTTTAAAATCACAACCCCCTACCCCATTCAGCACTCCCTCCCCTCTCCCCTGCTTTATTTTTCTTGTAGTTTTTATCACCATTTGCATACTATATATTTTGATTGTCATTTCCTACATAAGATTACGAACTCCATAAATGTAGAGAATTTTTTATTATTAACTAGATTTCTTATTTCCTAGGATAGTGCTAGGCACCTAGAAGATGTTCCACAAATATTTTTTAGTGAATTAATAAAATATTTAAGGTGCCCTTGTGTGTACCAAGCACCATCTAGATTCAGAAAATAAAACTGAGTGCAAAAGAAAAATTATTCTTTTCCTTATGGAAGGTAATTGTGTTTTAGCATAGTAAGCACAATTTGATAATACTGAGATCAATAGGAACCCCCTGAGGGGTCACCTAATTGCGATTTAAGAAGCGAAAGAGAGCTTCCTGGAGGAAGTGTTATCTCAGCTGAGCTCTGAAAGATAAGACTGAGTGGGCCAGAGGAGGGGTAGTGAGAGAGATGGACAAGGGAACTCCAGGCAGAAGGAACAGCCAATGCAAAGAAATGAGTTGGGAAGGACCATGGCATATTAAAGAAACTAAAAATGCTTCTGCATGAAGTTTGAAAGAGGAATGATCAGAGAGTGAAGGGGCAGCTGGTAACAGATCACAAAGGGACTGATAAACCACCTTAAGGGACTTGGGCTTTATCCTGAGAGTTTCTGGGTAATGTTATGAAATTTACAATTTAGGGAGTTCAGTTGCACATCCTGATGAGGAAGGGGCAGACAGGATAGGGCAAGTAAAGAGGTTCTAGAGGAATATAGGTGGCTAAAAAGACAGGACTTGGTGGCTTATTTGATGTGTGGATGAAGAAGGATCAATCCATGTTTTATTCGTCCATGTGTGTAGCAAATACTTATTGAGCATATCTTATGTATACCTTTCTATGAGTTCTAGACATATGTGGAAGATCATGTTCTTGGCCCCATGAAGCTGCCCTTCCAAGTTATACTTAGTTTCAATTTCTTTCTCTCCCACCAGAACATGAGGAAGTGAGATGTGCAAAGATATGGGGAAGAGAGTTCTAAGCAAAGGGAACAGTATAAGGGTGAAGGATCTGAGCATGGCAAGTTCAAGACACAGAAAGAATAAATGAAGTTACCGGCAGTAAGAGAAGACACTGAAGGAGGAAGTAGGGGATAGATTACATAAGGCTAGTATATATTCTTTTATAAGATCAAGGAAAGCATTTTGGATTTGTTCTAAGGAAAATACATTAAAATGTGAAGAGCAGGGGATTGGTTGATCTAATTGGCATTTTTAGATCACTGGGGCTGTGGCTGCTCATGGAGAGTTGACTGTACAGGAGCAAGAATGGTCATGGTCTGACAGTAAGGAGGCCACTAACTGAAAGATGCAGTGACTTGAAGCCTGGTGCTCACCACAGAAGTGGCTAGAGCTTGTGGGATGCATTTATAATATAAAACCAATGGGGTTTTCTGAGTATTTGTATGGGTGATGTTTGAGAGAAAAAGAAGAGTCAGAAATGATTCCTTGGTTATTGACCTCAGCCACTGGGTTGTGCCATGCGGAAAATGAGGAACATGGGGGAAGAGCAGATGTGGAGCAGAAAACCAAGATTCTGCTTTGGTCACATAGGCTTGAGCTTCCTGTTGGACACCCAGGCAGAGCTTGCTATAGGTGGCTGGGGATATGTATCTGGGGTTCAAGAGAGAGGTGGGGGCTTGGATTATTATTTTAGAATCATTTTTAAATATGGAGCTGAAAGTTATAGTCTGATTACATCATCAATGGGTGAATGTAAATGGAGAAGAGAAGGAAACTGAAAGCTGAGTCTAGGGACCTGTGAACATTCAGAAACTGAAAGGAAGAGGAGAACCAGAGAATGTGGCAGACCCTGGAAGCAAGTCAAAGAATTATTTCAGGAGGGTAGGATGTCAGGGTTTGGGATTCAGACCTGAACAACTGAGTATCCAGTGGTCCCACTCAGTGGGGGAAGAGCAGTATGGAAACAAAAATATGAGTTATGTTCACGCCCATGCTGAGCTGTAGGTATTTTTGGTACATCCACACGAGATCAGCAGACCGGTTCAGATTTGAGAAGTAGATTTGGAAGTCATCAGCAGAGAGATGACTTTTGAAGCCAGAACAGTAAGTGACATCATTTGGGGTAAGTGTGGGGAGATGAGAACAGACACTATGGTGAAGTCCCAAAAGCATAGCATATGAGAAACGAGAGTGGATCCAGGAGCCCACAGACCAAGAACTCATAACAGAGTCTGACAAGAGGCTTGAGAGATGAAGTGACGGATGGGGAGCCTGACAGGTAAGAGCACCAGCAGGAGGGAAATGTCTCTGCTGTGTTCAAAAATAGGAAGTGTATTTTTGAGCAGTTTTGATGGTGCTTGAGAAACAGAACACAGATTCCACTGAGTGGCTGAGTGAAGTTGAGAGAGATGGAAGCAGTGGCTGGATGCAACTCTTTTCAAGACGTTTGGCAGGAAAGGAAGTAAGAGGTGGGTGACAGCCAGAGGGTAGCATATGCGGAATATGAAAATGAAAGTGCCAAGGACTGAGCCCTCAGACATGACAACTTTGAGGGATAAAAAGAACAAAATGAGTCCATGGGGAGGGGGAACAGAAGTAAGGGGGCCAGAGAGGCAGGAGGAAAAAAAAAGGCATAAATCAGGGGAGGAGAGAATTCAATGGGATAATGATTAGTAACGCCAAGTGCTCCAGAAGGTTTAGTCAAAAGCACCAGCACAAAGTAGCTTTGGTGATCCTGGCCAAGAAAGGTGTCAGTATCGCTGTATCTTGCAGAATGAATGGGGCCAAGATACCGGAGGCAGTGGCTGTAGATTAATCTTTCAGAAAGCTGGCTGTGAAGAGGGAAAGATAAATAGCTACAGAGCAATTGGGCCTCCAGCGTAAAACCAGCACGGGCCTGTATGGCAAAGGAAAAGAGCCAGCAGAGAGGAAAAGATCAAGAGGAACATGAGATAGATGGTGGAAGCCAGGTCCCTTGAGCAACAGAATGAGAGGGTCCCAAAGAACAGAGGACAGACTCAGCTTCAGGGTCAGGCAAGTTCTAGGGGAACACTGGCTGTGAAGTTCCAGAAAGAGATGTGTGTTCATTGACCTCTGTCTGGACCAAGATGTAGAATGATCTTGTTCACTTTGGAATCTGCTGCATCTCTAGCAATGCTGAGCATGAAGTGGGCACTCCGTAAACACCTGTTGAATAAATAAATAAATGATGAGTATGAGGCAATGAAAATCTGATTTTGTCTTTCTTAATAAAACCTGGAATAGTTGAGTTAAACCTAGAAGTAGAACCCAAAAGGTACAAGATGTTCTATAGCTTTTGAAATTGTTTCTGCCTGCTGTTTTAATGCTGGGAGGAATCAAAAGCAATGCAAAATTAATGTAGAATTAATATTTCATCAGAAAACTTCCATTTCCTTCAATATGTGCTTTGAAATGTGGCTTTCTTTAATGTTATTGTTAATGCCCTTCTGTTCGATGAATTTTATGAATAAGAAATACACGTTAGTAGTGCTCGGCTGACTTAAGGGAACGACTTCTCCAAAAACACTCAAGATAGCCACACAGTGTCAAAGACCCATCGCTAAAACCAAACTATTCTAATTCCTTTTTCTTCCTTCTGTGAAAATGTTGGATATGTAAGAAAAAAATTAAAGCTAGGTTTGTAATTGTCTTCCTGGGGCGAGGTATTCTATCACAAGGTGGATATTAATGAATGGATGTTTTCAGCAAAATAGAGCCATAGTTTCTGCTACAATGAATGGAAAGCAGCAGTTTCCATTCTGGTGATGCTATTCTAATTCTCATACAATTTTTCTTATAACCTGCATCTTATTCAATATAAAAAAATGCAGACAATCAGTGATTATTTTTTCAATACCCTCAGAGTCTGTCCACTCTCCCAGAGTGCTCTCAGTGTAAGAAAGAGCACTTGAGCCTGCTAGACTGAGTCGAGGCCACCCCAGCCTAGACCAGTGTTGTTATAAGTGGATCCAGTATAATTTCCACCCCACCTGGACCTTGACTGCTTATACTCACTTTGCAGAAGAAGAGTGGCAGACCTGGGATCATCTTGGCTCTGACGCTTAACGACTGTGTGACTTCAAGTAAATTACCTATTATCTTCAGTACTCTGTTTTAGCATCTGTAAAATGGAAAAAATAAGAACCTAACATTCTGCCTGCTCTATGGTAGACATTCAGTAAATGGAACTCCTTGTTTTCTACTTCTAAAATCTGGTTTACTCATAGTCAGAGGCTTGTTCTTAAACCTGATTAAAGGTCCAGTGATGCTCACCCAGAAGGAATTTGTCCTCTGGGACAGCTCTGCTTTCACCTGAGGCAGATTCCCTTACAACAGAGCTAGAGAGTACATGTCTCTTAATTATCTACTTTCCAGGGGTCACCTAGATTTCTAGGCTCTTGTCCCAGATTTTCAGTGCAGGGTAGTGTCTTCCTCCTCCACCCCTCCCCTTGTTCTTTCTTTGTGTCTTTGAAAGTTGAAGCCAAAGAAGCATAGTGAATATATTTTAACAGCTAGTAAGTTCTGATGGACTGGCACAAGGAGACAGAAAAGTCACACATTTAAATCCTTACCAGTAGTAACAAGAAACGTAGTTTGATGAAAATCTTTTTCTAAGTCTCAGAAATAGGACATTTCCTGGAAAATGGTTGTCCTATAATCAGCACATTTTATTAGTTTGGCTCTCTTGGGTACCATGATGGAAATATGTCTTCATCCAATATGATTATTTTAAGACAATAAAACCTACACATTAAGTTCTAAGGTAGAGGGTTGGTGGGAGTGGAGGTGTGATGAATAGAATAACTGAGAGGAAAAAAGTCTGAGAGGTGGAGGGAAGGACGGTGTCTACGGGAAAAGTCTGTTCCTGATGAAAGATAGTCCCAGTTGGATTTTCAAATGCCACTGGGATGGATACGTGTCCCAGCCACTGAATTACAAGTGGTTCTTGATTGTGTATGAATGTGCATTTTCTAAATTATATTCCACTCTCTTCAGCTGGACTGTCTGCCAGAAAAGGACTTTTGTTGTGTCTGTGATACTGAAGATTGTCCTTTTTTAAGATCCTTCCTGGTTAATGTTTCAGTTTTACTCACCGGAGATGAATTTATAATATATATCACTTTTAGAAACACAGGAGACTTGCCAATTAGAAGTAGAGGAAGGGAAAGTAAGGGAAGGTTCTCTTTCCTGGAATCACCTACTAGTTGCCTCAGGTTTAGCCTCTGACAGCTGGGCCACGTGAGGGGGGCTTTTTCCCTGTGAATAGCCGGAGGGGAGTGTTAATGAGGAGCCAAAGGCTGGCTGAGGAGTCTTTTTGTCAGACAATTAGAAAGAGGGATGAGATCACCTCCTCGTTATGCTCTACTGGAATGGGAGGGTTGGGTAGCGGATTTTGTGTTTTGTTTTAATTTTTTAAAAAACCATCTGCTTCCCTTGAGAAAGACTATCTGACTCCTGTAGGATTTTTACACTCTCATAGCATGTGTTGTATCTATTTTGAAATCCGTATATACTCAAGAGGAAATTTGGAAAGCACAGAGAATTTGAACAGTGGGGTTGTGACAATCCAGTTATCTTATCCAAAGATGACCATTGTTAACATTTTATACTTACAGATTCTAATTTCCTCCTTCCAGAGATTTTTATGACTGACAATATATGTAGATCTTTGATCAACAAATGAACGTTTATATGAACGTACATGTTTACATGTTAGCCAAACCAAACATGGTATAGAAGGAAGATGGAGGAACTCCTATTTTCCACATGATGTCACCCAGGCCCAGTGGGATGTCCATTCCTTTCCAAACACTGAGAGAATGGAAGGAAATTCTCTTTTTCTCCATCCATTCTTACTTCACCACAAAGAGGAAATAGCTAATTCAATATCCAATAAGGAACTTTACCACTTACTGGGGTTGTTATGGCTTAATAGGAAAGAAAAGGGAGGAAAAAACTGTCATCCAAATGTTTCATTTTTGCATGCTTTGTGGATCCCTGAGACACAGGCCTCAGCTTGATGGCCATTTTCCTTGGTATATTGGCCTAAGAAAGATTAGGCTAAGTTAAAATTGAAGTGGAAAATAGGAGGCAAGACTGTCTTCTGCAAACCAGATCTAAGTTAATACAGCTGGCATCTAATCTCCATTTTGTTCTTTGGGTATCTTAGGTGACCAAGTGGAATTGTCAACACTCAACCAATTTAACCTACAAAAATAGCCAATCCAAATGGGTCATTTATTTTCTGACAGGTAGATTCTGGAGGAGAGCAGAAGTAAGTGACTGGAACCACAAATATGCAACATTAAAGAAAACAGTACAGGTAGCTTGTTAGCCATAAAAGACAACCTCCATATGTAGACATTTTATCAGTGACTCAGTTTTTTTCTGAAGATATTTAAGGCCCATAAGATGGAAAAGCCATAAAGGACAAGCCATATTGAGTCTTTAAGTCTCTAAGAACAAAACGGAAATGCTAGGGAGATTTCCCAAAATGCTTGTTTTTGATTTGCAGAGCAATTCTCCCATCCAGGTTACCTACATTGTTCCTCATCTTCATCACATTGCAAAGCTTGTAAGTCAGACAACATAAACTAGTATGACAAGCTAACTTTATGACCCTTATGATGCTCTGGTTTTTGTTCCTTTTCATAAATTAAAGTAACTCTTAGAAAGGGATAAAATATAAGTCACAACTTTGATCTTTTGGAAGAAATTACTTCTTATAGAAAGCAATAATAGCCTACTGGTCTTTTGCTGTACCTCCAGGCAAAGCTACTGATTCTTTTTAAATAAAATGAATTTTCTTTATACTTTGTGTTAATTTGTTGAAACTGTAGAACTACTGATAGAAAAAATTTAACAATAACCTAAAATATACCATTTTACTTTCAGTTCAATGTGACTGTCTACATTTTCTGTTTTGATTAAAACAAAGAAAAATACTAGGGGTGCCTGGGTGTCTCAGTCAGTTGATGGGTCAGCTCTTGATTTTGGCTCAGATCATGATCTCACAGTCATAAGATTGAGTCCTACATCAGGCTCCGCACTCAGCGGGGAGTCTGCCTGAGGGTTCTTTCTCTGTCTCCCTCCGCACCTCCCCCAACTCATATGCACCGCTCTCTCTCTCTCTCTCTCTCTCAAATCAATGAAGGTGAGATAGAACTAGAGACAGAGAGAGAGAGGATGCAGTAATCCAATGGTATGTGTAATATTGGTAGGCTTATGGTGTATCATACCGCAAGTGAGGTTGTTGCACTTTGCATGGTTATGAGATATGTCATGGGGACAGGATTTACATTATTTTCCTTATTTACTTATTTTGCACTAATTTTGGGTCATGTAGAAAAATTACATTTAACTATCATAACTTATATTAACATGCTGGTTATTGTATGGTGAAATTCTGTGTAAGTTAGAAATATATCATCATAATCATCTAAGTGTAATTGGCTTCAACTCATCAAGTTATATAGTGGCTCTGAGTTCTGCCATTTATGTTTACTCACAAAGACCTTGTAGAGACATAGACACATATCAACTAAATACACACATGATAGAGACATAGATACACATCAAGTAAAGGTGAAAATAAAATTCATATTTTGTGCAAGAAAAAAATAAAATTAATGGAATGATGAGCAATCATGGGAGAAGCAGAATTAGAGACAGAGTAAGGCCAGAAAAAGTTTTGTTGTTGTTGTTGTTCAGCAAGCTTTTACTGGGCATCTACCAAATCCCAGGTTCTAAGTGAGATGGTGGAGGAAAATACAGTGAAGGTGGAGTGACCCTGTTAGAGGAGAAGAGGGACTTACACGTGAGCATGAAAACTAGATTGAGTGTGCCTGAATCCACAAAGAGGAGTTCTGGGGAGTGTTGGCAAATGGAGTTAGCCTAGCAAGGAAGAGAGAAGCCTGAGTAGGCATTGATAAGAAGAGGGTGTGTGTGTGTGTGTGTGTGTGTGTGTGTGTGTGTCTGGGTGTTTAGGAGAGAGCATAACCAAGTGTGATTGAAGACGGCCAGGAAGGATCCAGTGGTAAGAGATTGGTTGAAGCTGAAAAGACAGGGAGGGAGAGAGAGGAGAAAAAGCTAAATGATGCTGTGATCCTCCAATGTGTATATTTATATATATGTGATATATAATATAATATAATATAATATAATATAATATAATATAATATAATATAATATAATATAATGTTATTTAATTTTGGCTTCTCTTGTCCTAAAAGCAATCTCAACATAGACCTTTTTAGTTATTATTAAATAACTTTTCAAACCTGCACTTGAACTCAATGAAGCCTAGGAGTCCAGATACTAGTATTTTAACACCAACTCTAGCATTAACTTGCTTTATTATTGGAGGCTCAGTTTCCTTACCCAAAAAATGGGTATAATCATAACTCCTTTGAAGGGCTGTTTTTGGAGATAAAGTGAAAATAATGTGTTTTGCAAACTGTAAATTTATAATAAAAAGATACAAGCTATACCATCTATAGTAGGTTGTAAATGTTATTTAAAGCTGCCAAGTTTAAATAATAATCCTGGAACTACCATCTTGGCTTCAGAGAATGTGCCCCAATCACTGAACATGGTATGCCCCAGTGGCTCCAATAATAAAATCAGACAACTTGGGATCGTAGACCTCTGTGGCAGGTAGCATCTAAAGATCAATGATGTGGACGGCGCCTGGGTGGCTCAGTGGTTAAGCCACTGCCTTCGGCTCAGGTCATGATCCCGGAGACCCGGGATCGAGCCCCACATCGGGCTTCCTGCTCGGTGGGAAGCCTGCTTCTCCCTCTCTCACTCCCCCTGCTTGTGTTCCCTCTCTAGCTGTGTTTCTCTCTGTCAAATAAATAAAAATCTTAAAAAAAAAAAATAAAGATCAATGATGTGGAAGAGTTAGTTTAAATCTTTTGGATAAAAAAGATGTAAATCTAAGGTTGTAATGAATACTTTTCTTTCCACGGTATTCTTAATGTTCTTTGAGATTTTTCAGAGCATAAAAAGGATTAAATCTTGCCATATGCAATGACATGGATGGAACTAGAGAGTATAATGCTAAGCAAAATAGGTCAGTCAGAGAAAGACAAATACTGTATGGTTTCACTCATATGTGGAATTTGAGAAATGAGGCAAATGAGCAAAGGGAGAAAAGAGAGAAGCAAACCAAGAAGCTGACTCTTAAGAATAGAGAACAAACTGGTTTCCAGAGGGGAGGTGGGTGGGGAGATGTGTTAAGTGGCGATGGGGGTTAAGGAGAGCACTTGCCGTCATGAGCTCTGGATATTGTCTGGAAGTATAGAATTGCTATATTGTACACCTGAAAATAATATTACACTGGAATGTTAACTGACTGGAATTAAAAAAAAAAACTTTAAAAAATAAACAGAAAAGGGAAAAAGATAAGTATGAAATAACATTCATTTATTTATTTTTGGGCATTAATGTTTTATCATTTCTTTTTGGATATAGAAATGTATGCAAAGAAAAGTAAGTCTACTAAGGATTAATGACCGAATCAGAATGATTTTTGTTCTTTGTCATTTTTTTAACAGTCCCAATTGTGGGCATCTGTTTTCACACTTCTCTCTTTTACTACTCCAACAACCACGTTGCTAAAGAGTTAAGCCACCAGAAAACTATTAGAAAATTATTTTGTCAGTATATTTCATGCTATATGACCACAGGGAAAAGGCTGGAGCCAAAAAAAAAATCACTAAAAAGTAATAGCTTGTTTACTAACAGAAGCTCCCGAATATTTATTTTCTTCTGTAGTTACAGATGCAGTGATAAGATCTCTACCTGTGGCAATTCCTGTCATTGACCTTCATTAAAATGTTGTTTAAAAAAAAATCATGACAGAACTCCCACTGATACCAACAGTTTGAGTAACCTCGAGCATATCACCACATCTCTTGAAACTTCTGTGTCCCTAGCTTTTAAATAAAACTGGTGGGGAGAGTCTAGTTGATTCTAAACTGAGGGGCAGTTGTAAATGTATATGAGCATTTTTTTTTTTTTTTTTTTTTTTTAGTGGCCAGTGCCCAGCAATGCTAAATGCAGAGAGCTGGGGCAATCCTGCACAATACACTGTCCCATCCAAAATGCATGCAACAGCCTGAATTAGCCTGAATGTCCCTTCCCACAGTCAGTGACACAAAGTCAAGTCATTAATTTAGTCAACCACCCATTATTGACCACCTACTGTATATGTTGGGCACCAAGCTTCCCTGGCTGAATATTGCAGAAACCCTGGCTTGAACTGCATCCTTTTTTATCCTTTTCCCTTCCGTTTAAATATCCTCCCCATCCATTCGACCACCTGACATGTACAAATAAGGTTTTTCAGTTCAACCCTAAAAAGAATAGATCCCAGGGCTCATCCAGTGCTTTGGGGTTTCTAATGACATCGAGAACCAAAAAGGCTCAGTCAGTCCTCCCCAAAGTTTGAATGATGGCCTGGTTTGCCTTTAATAATTCAGGACCAGAAGCCTTCAGCTCCACTGACCAAGGACTTCCAGTGAGACAATAAAATCCAAATTGTGGAGCCTGTACCTAAATATTTCAACTGTTGATTCAATCATTTCTAATTTTTAAAACAAAACATACCAACTGGTTTTTGTCCACTGAATAATTTTCATTGGCAAACTTGAATTTCCTAATACACTTCAATGGCATTTGAAGCCAGTTGTACTAACTGCCTTAGGGCGTTTTACCAAATCAAGTAGGATCATTAACTTGCTAATTAACTGTGCAGTGAGCAACACTGTGCTCTCCTGCAATCCTAGCAGCTGCCACCCCAATGCAGCCCCTCGGGGAGTGCTGTGACCTCTAGACTCAGACCCCAGGCAAAGTGCTGTTACTCAGCATTCACACGGGCCCTTCATCACCCATTGTCTCACAGCACCCAGGGGAAAGCTTACAGTTCTGATTGCTTATGTTGCAAAGGAGAGCAAGGCACAAAGAAGCATGAGAGTCCGCCAGATCACAAAAACCTTTTGGGATGGAGGGGACTCTTGAGTGCTATTTGTGGTGCCAAATGTCATGCCCATGGGCAGGCATGCTTTGCAAATATACATACATTTTTCATCCTTTAATGAATCTTGGATGTTATTGATCATTAAAAGTCCTGTATGTACTTCTGAGGAACATAGCAGGATCCAGGTACTGAGAATGCAGTCCTGCTCTCATAGATCTCTGGACACATGGGGAAGTCAGACATCATGCCAGTAGTTCTGTACTCATTACACATTGTTGCAATTAACACTATTAACATGTGAAGGACCAGGATACAAGGAAAGCATGATGGACCTGACCTAGCCTGGGAACCCAAGAGGCTTCCTTGAGGAGGTAGTATATAAGTGCAGGCCTGAAAGAAAAGGAGGCAGGAGTTCAGCAATTCAGGTTGGGCATTCCAGTTAGAGGGGGGATGCATGATTGAAGACCTTGAGGCAGGACAGAAAGGCTTCTTCCAGGTAAGATAGGATGCCAGTTTAGTCCAGCTGGCACAAATGGGACAGGGTGGCATGAATGGACTTGATATGTTTAAAAGATGGAATTAACAGAACTTGGTGACTGACAGGAGGTAGGCAGTAAGAGTGGAATACAGGCATCACTGCCTTGCATCTAACTTTTGGGTGGTGGAGTCACTTGTTGAGGATTCTAGCAGACAGCTGGTACTGGGCGGTGGGACAAGATCCGCAGTTTCTCATTCGGTGCATGGAGTTTGAACTCCTGTGGAACATAGTTCGTCCAGTGGAGACTGTGCCTCACTGGCGTATCCAAAGTTCACTGTATCTTACTAGGGTGTAGTAAAGACAACCCGCTCCGCAGGGCCCAGAGCATGTGTTTGGAAGCACTGTTACAGACCAGCACTGAGACCCTTGTAATTTATAAAATGTTTTCTCATGTATTGTGTCTAAGCTTCTCAGTGAACTTCAGAGGAAGTCAGTGAGTTACTCCCTTCATTATACTAGCAGGAAATGGTGGCTTCCTGAGTTTGTGATTTGCCTAAGGCCACACTACTATACATGCAAGGATCTGGTATGCAGATTCAAATCTTCTGACTCCAGGCGCAAGAGTCCCCTCATTTCACCACATGAACTTGCTAGGTGATTGGGGCCAACTCTCTACCAACTCCCGGGCTTCCATGTCAGATGGAATCTCACTATTAGCACAAAATATGTAAGAAATGAAATTAAAAAAAAATTCTTCTATACTCTTTATTCTTCTCTCTCTCTTTACTCTTTTATTTTTAAAGTATTGTAAAGTTGAGAATCATGTTTGTGTTTATATTTAGATCAAATATATTTACAAGTAGTAAGGAGATAGTTATCTGGGGAAAACTAAGTTCAGCTTTTGTCTAAATTCTAATAATTTATAAAACATGGTAGGACCTCTGCCTCCTCACTTCTTATCCCCAGATTTACTCCTAAAATAGTGGAACCATCTAAAATGGCTCCACATATTCTCCCTTCGTGGGAGGTATTCTGGGGGAGTCTGAGCACTGAGAAAGACGGGAGACAGAGCTCCACCAACCTGTCGTATTCATTGAACTTCAGCCCTTTCTCTCAAAGCTTGGGAGATGTTTAAGTAAAGTTAGTTTGTTGCCAGAGGCCCACTCCGGCTGAACCAGGGGTCCCCGCAGGAAGGACAGTGTCGGCGAATGAGAGGGCCCCAAAGATTCCTTTGCATTCACCTGACAGGCACCTCTGCCTTGGCGGCTTTCAGTATCTTTATGTATAGGCAGCAAATGACATGTCATCAGAAGGCAGAATGTTTTTACAGCAGATGACTGTTAGTAGTAAGGTATTCTGATCAACAAGATAAAAAAGGCTTAGGTTAGTAAGTTACATATAAAGTTAAACTTTAAGATATAAGCTACATTATTAGTAAACCAGCTAGGAGTCATCCTGTCTAGCACCTTAACCATAATAGGGGGAAGTGTTATTTATTTTGTAGAGGCAGGATGTAAGTTGTTGGCATAGGCCTTTTCTTTATAACCGTGGGTGTAAGCACCATGGGGGCCCTGCTCTAGGGCTTGTACAAATAGCAGTATTTTTTAACTATCTGTTATTCTTTGACTATTAAGTCTCCATTCTCATTGCAGACACCAATACAAGGGAATGTGGGTGTTTGTGGAGCACAAATACTCATGGAATGTAGGCCTCAGAGAGGAAACCACCATTTGTCATTAGTTAATATGTAGTAACTCTCCTCTGCCCTTGTTTGTGCATCATCTTTCGATAAAGCTCTTTTTCTTGGGCTAAACTGATTCCTAGCCCAAGGGCCTTTAAGCGTCTTATAATCTTGCATATCTTTGGGGGAAGGTGCCAGGAGAAACTTCTTTAGTGATTTGATCTGAAGTCTTTATAGTAGGGCAAAGGTATGGTCTTTATACCCTGTCCGTGTCCATAAAGAACTCTCGGTTTGGTTTAGAGCACCCTGAGGCCCTGGCAAGAATGATGTGCTTTACTTTTAAGATAAAAACCAATTAGTAAAAAGGAAGGAGATGCCAGTTTCGCACCATTGGCAGGAGCGAGGCTCAGACTGCTCTTTCTTCGCTCTGACCACGTCAGGTCTAGTGGGGTCATTTTCTGGTGACAGGAGCTGTGCTTCTACTGCAGCCTTCTCACTGAGACTTAGGGAAGTCAGTGCATTTTCCTGTGAGGCAGGAGCTGTGCTTCTACTGCCATCTTCCCCACCGTGACCCCGTCAGCTTGCGAGACCTCGATGGCTCCCAACAGTTTGTGCTTGTTTCAGAGTCTGTTTAACTGAATCAGTCCTGGGTCTACACAGACACTCAGATTCAAGGGAAATACCTTCTCTATGGGACTAAGTTATTTTTCTTTAGTATGTAGGAATTTTCCCCCTGAACCTCCTGTTGTTGCTTACCTTCCTCCTTCCCTGTAGCTCTTGGACTGCTTTGTGATCCCGGTGGTGATTTTGCTCTCCTGGTTCTTCCTGCTGATCCGGTACAAGGCTGTGCATTTCCTCGGCATCGTGGTCTGCATCCTGGGAATGGGCTGCATGGCGGGAGCAGATGTCCTTGTGGGAAGGCATCAGGGAGCAGGTGAGTCCCTAGGTGTTCACCCCATTATGTGCCTACATGCATGAGGCCAAGGCCAGATATGGAATGTTCACAGTGGGGAGGAAACACAGAAGCTGCTCTCCCCATTGTCTGTGTCTGAGTCATGTTTGTTCCTCAACACCTTGAATATGGCGTGTGGGAGGTGCTTAATCCAGGTTTCTTGAGTAAATGAAGGAGGCAAAATATAAATTTTCTAACCTTTCTACATGTATTCAGAAACATTCAGATGGTGTTTAAAATTGGGGGTCAGGACCGATTTGGGAGATATTTTGGGAGGCCATTGCTGCCTGGCCTAAACCAGCTGGTTAGATATGGCATCAGTGGTCCTCTCCTGAACTGCAGGGGCCTTCCCCACACCCCACCCTCCAACTCTTCTGAAGTCAGAGGAAGACTGAGTTTTCAAACCACTGTGTAGAGGTTGGTATATAAGCTAAGAGTGGATATTTGAAGTTTGAAGACTAAATTGGGAATACTTAACATTTTTATGGAGGGGGAGCTAAGTTTAGTCTCCTTGTGTGTGGTTTTTTTGTTTGTTTGTTTATTTTTTGGTGGGGAGGATTTGTGGTTATCAATCACAACTTGTAGACATGCAAGGTAAAGTTTCACAATTTACTCATCAAATTGCTATGAATCTGATGGGGATTCTGATCCAGGATGGTTTTCAGAGGATCTTTTTTTAAATTTTGTGGTTCTTTAAAATGTACAAAAAGTTCTTATGCTATGTAAGGTTTTGGGGAACAGAAGAAAAGTGACCTCCTTTGTTAATATCAAGAATGGGATAGAATGTGTTCCCATTTCTATAGTTCTTGGACTTGAGCTTCCTTCTAGGGAATTAGATGATCGTCAAATTGGGACATTTGTCATAATGGACCCAGGGTGTAAGAAGTACCTGAAATAAATACATTTTATCTTTTGAAGTTGCATCATAGAACACTGTAGCTGAAACAGACCTTGTTCAGCAACTTTACATGTGACCCACAAGAACATTAAGATACAGGGGAACCAAGTGAGTTCCCAAGGTCACAGAGTTACAAGAGCAGGGTCTAGAATAGAACCCAAGGCTCTTGAACTCTGGGGGAAGCTCTCTTCCCTCTTCTGGGAGCTGAAGATACAACATGGAGCAAAAGAGGGAGAACCTTGGCCTTCACTCACCAACCCACTGACTACACAACATAATCAACTCCACTGCAGTAGATGGGCTAAAAATATACACACCAACTTCTCTCAAATTCTTTTCTATGAAACACTGGTTCCGTGGGATATCAATAGATGTCATATGAATGGGCCAGTTTTGTGCTCTATGTCCATGTGATCCTGATACAGATAATCTCTTTGGACCAATCAAATAGTTTTTTGTCTGATACAATGTGGCTAGTGGTTCTAAAGTCATAATTTAATCACACTTTCTCAGCTTTATTCAAGGGCATAAACATAGACTAAGCAGAAGCATGTGCCTTTATTTATGAAAATTCTTCTTTGCTGAACCTTAGCCATTGACCACCTGCTGTCATCTTGCATTTCCTAATCAAGGAAGACAATTGCCTTGATAATCTGAATGTTTAAGCCCAGAATGTTAAGCTAAATTGAATTGATTTCACTAGACTGTATTCACTACTCCTAGGGACAAAAAAAAAAAAAATTATTTCAAATACAGTAGTATTAGGAGAGGAGTAATACTACTAAAGAAAAGAAAATAAGTCCATTTGAGGGTCTACCAAAAGTAATAATTTTTAAAAACAATGAGAGTAGCTCAAAGTATATACTGGAGTGGGTTTTATCTGTTTAAGACTCACAGCACCATCCTCTTTGTGATATATGAAGTCTTTGTGTTAACACTTAAAATTTATCATCATGGAGTACCTTCCACGCTAGAGTCATGGTGCTCAAGAACATGGTATGATGTTCTAAAGGCAGCCGAAATATAGGATCCAAAGGCTTATCTTAAAAAATAAATTAGGCAAAATAGATCAGGCAGCACTTTAAACTGTCATATAAAATGTTTTGAAAAAAGAAAAAAAACACTCTGGTTTTAAGGACAATCTAATCTTAAAATTGGCGTGCATCACTATGCAAAATATTCCATTTGTTTTCACCTATATGGTAGAATTGGCTCAATGTTATTACTTGGCCAGGGACAGAACTTTTCTGAAATACTTCACTCACTCATCAGAACTTCAGTCAATCATTCAACTCAATATAAATCCTCATCCTTCCAGTCAAGAGCTTTTCATAGGAAAAGAGACAGTCTGACTTGATCCTATTTATATTGCTTGATCTACAGCTCACCTTAGCTTGGGATTTTGAAAATTCCTCAAGCACAGTGATAATGGCCTGTTCAAAGTTACTCTGATTTCATTATAATTAAAGTAATTGCTCTAATTCTCCTTGTTAGGATGTTTCTTCCTCATTTTGATTTAAGCCTTGCTAAAGGAAATGTGACAGCTGTTAGCAGGCTCTCCAGATATGAAATGTCCATATCAGGAGTAGTGCTTCTGATGAAACCTTGCCAGCAGTTTTCCCACTACAGATAGAAGTGGAGAGAAGGCATCGACAGTCCGCGGCCCTAGGAGGCTCTGCCTCGGAGCCTGGGGAGTGTGCTGTACAAAGTGCAAGAGGAAGGGAAGAAAGTCCTGAGATAAGATGGAACTCAATTAAAACAGCTCCTTATTATAAAATATATTTCTTGCTCTCCACAATATCATATTTCCACTATAATACTTTGTTGCATCTTATAGTTCATTTATTAAGGATGTTAGATATCTATAATGGCATTTTTTCTTATTACTAGATGTAATTTCACAGTTATTTCAAGGAAGAGAAAACATTTTCAAGGAGAAACATTTTATTTATTTATTTATTTATTTATTTATTTATTTATTTATTTCAAAGATTTTATTCGTTTATTTGACAAAGAGAGAGATCACAAGTAGGCAGAGAGGCAGGCAGAGAGAGAGGAAGAAGCAGACTCCCTGAGGAGCCCAATGTGGGCCTCAATCCCAGGACCCTGAGATCAGGACCTGAGCCGAAGGCAGAGGCTTAACCCACTGAGCCACCCAGGCACTGAAGGAGGAACATTTTAATTAAACACAATCAAAAACAAAGAGTGACCAGTTTTTGGCACCAAGCACTTTCCCAAGCATTATCTCATTTAATCCTCCTAACTATGGAAAGAAAGTTTTCTTAGTCTCACTCTGGCAGCTGAAGAAATCAAGGCAAAGGTAGATGAGAAGTGTGAAAGGACACACCAGTACTAAATGCTGTGGCCTAGATGTGAATCTAGCCAGTGGTTTTTCTCTACAACACTTGATACTTATTTTTCTATAATTGTGACCGTTATAAGAAAGGTGCAGCTGTTCTGTTGCAGGAAATTAGGAGCAATGACTGTCCCAGATTGCTCAGTACGAAGGGGTTTCCTCAGATGAGGGAATTTGGTACTAAAACCAAGAGAGTGAATACTAGTATCAGTTGGGTGACTGCCTTGGGCTCAGGTCATGATCCTGGCATCCCCGTATCAAGTCCCGCATCGGGCTCCCTGCTCGGCAAGGAGTCTGCTTCTCCCTCTGACCCTCCCCCCACTCATGCTCTCTCTTGCTCTCTCTCAAATAAATAAACAAATAAATAAATAAAATAAAAAAATAAAACCAAGAGAGTACCAGGAAAACAAGGCAGTTGGTCACATTTAAAACTCAAAAATATTCAGTGAGATGGATTCATTTTCATAAATTATTTTTTTTTAAGATTTTATTTATTTGGCAGAGAGAAACACAGCCAGAGAGGGAACACAAGCAAGGGGAGTGAGAGAGGGAGAAGCAGGCTTCCCGCCGAGCAGGGAGCCCTATGTGGGACCCGATCCCAGGTCTCTGGGATCATGACCTGAGCCGAAGGCAGTTGCTTAACCAACTTAGCCACCCAGGCGCCCCTCATTTTCATAAATTATGTGAATAATCTTTCAACACTCCAGAATAGAATGATTCACGATTTATTTCTCAATCTGGTGGTAAGTAGCAGTTTTCCTCGAGGCTGACTCCAGCAAGCTCTCCTGCCTTTCAGGGTCTCTTCTCCTCTCTCTGACCCTTACCAAGAGTGGGAATTTGCCTTAGGAAAAATGACACCTTTAGAATGCAGTTGACCTCTAAACAACATGCTTTTGAAATTCACAGGCCCACTTGTACATGGATTTTTTTTCAATAAATACAGTACGATACTGAAAATGTATTTTCTTCTTTTGATTTTCTTAGCATTTTCTTTTCTTTTAGCTTACTTTGTTGTAAGAATAAAGTATGTAATATATGTAACATACAAAATATATGTTAAGTGTTTATATTATTGGTAAGACTTCTGGTCAATAGTAGGTTATTAGTAGTTAAGTCTTTGGGAAGTCAACATCTATATGCAGATTTTTGACCACACAGGGGTCAGCCCCCCAAACCCCTGCATTGTCCAGGGGGTACCTGTACATATAGACTCTCCCAAGGTGACCACAGAAGTATGAATGAAGAGGTCTTTTTCCAAGCCCAGCCCAGATGGTGTAATGTGAAGTCATTGCCCAGAGAATGCTCAGTGCTCCCAAATCAATGCTGAGAACCTGGTTCTATGGTTTTAGGTTGTTCCAGCCAATCTGGGAATCCAAAGCTACTCTGAGGTAGCTACCCTTCCGTTGAATCATGCTGGAGAGAGAACCCTTCCCATCTGGCCTCTCTTGTGGCCCAGAGCTGCATCGCTGCCACGTTCCCACGTGCTGAGCTGTACAGGACACAGTTGGAGAAAACTTGGGTACAAGCCTTCATGGGCTGCTAACATCCACTCTTCCTTCATGGCTTCACACTTCCTAGAGTGGAATTTGCCTAATTATAGGAAATAGCTGGATGCAGCACTTATTAAAAATCGAATAAACCCAAACCAACCAAAATGGATTTTTAAAACAAATAGACATTTTTACGAAAATATAAGAAAATATAAACGTAATAGTGAATTACCTGTATTTTCAGTCTTCTGTTACTTTCTTTAGGGGAGTTGAAAATTTCAACCCATAATTCCTTTCACTCTCATTTTCTAAGCAAGGACACATTTTTCCCACTGTCAAAATAAAGAGTCCTGACTACTTCTGTTGTAGCTTCTCTCCCTATAGAGCAGAGGGTGGAAATTCAGACTGACTCTGTTCTACACCATGTTCACTAAACTGTTGGAAAGCACCCTGCAGCAAATATAACATGGGCATGAATTAGCATATATCCCCTGGACATATATATATAGAGAGAGACAGAAGACACGGGGCTCTGTAGAGATGGTGCACCCTGGAGGCAACTGGTCCCTTTTTTGGGTAAAGGAAAACTTCTGGTTGGGCAGACACAGGTAAGCTTTTTATAACAGAACCTATCTGGAGCACACATAAACACACTTTACTAGATCTCAGTTGGCAAATTACCGGACTTCTGTAAAAAACATCGGAATAGAATAGACAAAGGAAATGTAATTTGCTTGGTGCCAGGTTCTCATTAAGAAAACTTAATGAAGCTGCATTTGTGTTTTTGATTCCTAGGGGAAAATAAGCTGGTAGGGGACCTTCTGGTCTTAGGAGGAGCCACATTATACGGTATCTCCAACGTCTGGGAAGAATACATCATCCGAACCCTGAGTCGAGTGGAATTTCTGGGGATGATTGGACTCTTTGGAGCTTTTTTCAGTGGAATTCAATTGTGAGTAAAAATGATAAATTCAGACAGTAGAGACTCAGGGCTTATTCTAATTATTTTCATGTAGGGTACAGTTGGTTTCTTTATTTTATAAAAATCAAGACTGGAAACCTTTCACTAACCTTCTCCATGAAATCTGAAAACTCAGTTATCTTTCTTTGTAAGCCTTTTCAAAACTAAAGAAGTTTATTATCAATTATTAGAAAACCACTTAGTGGACTCTGAATACAATTTACAAGAAAACAGTAGAAATACGTTGGTTCTCCCAAACCAGCCAGTGGTTTGACTTAGAGAAGTAGAATAGCAGAGCATAAATGCCGTGATCTGATGCACTTCCAAAGAGGGACACCTGTTCACTAGTGACAAATACTGCTAGAAAGCTCACAGTGTAAGTTTGTCCTTTCACAAGTTTGTTCTTTTATTGCCCAAGATCTGCCTGAAGGAACCATATTTCAAATTAATCTCTTAAAAGTTTGCTGTTTTCTTGTCCTTAAACAGATGAAGATAAAACATAGACATTCATCAAGCATCAGAAAGTCCAAAACACCCATTTTGCAATGACCCTAAATTGGCATTTATGTCATCACAGACTAGTGCCTTAGAATTCTTGTGAGAATAAGTGTCAAAGCATACTTTTCCATCAATAAAGACCATATGTTTTAGTTTCATGTAAGGGGTGAAGATTGATAGTACAGCACATAGTCTAATTTCACCAGATCATTTTCTACAAAGCAAATAATTCTAATTTCACCAAATCCCTTTCTACCAGGCAAGTACTTTGTAATCGTCTTCGTTCGGTATCTAAAATTATTTACGGAAGGATTTTGACATCACCTTAAACATGTTTTTCCAATAGGCTGTTTCCAAAAGTCCTCCAAATTTTGGCATCCCAAGACACAGGGGAAAAGTTCCATAGCAAACAAGGTACAAAGATGAGGAGAGTCTCTGAAAAGGATTTATTTCTGATTCATTTTGAAAGTAGAATGGCATTTTTAAAAGCTCCTACATTTGGTGCTTCAGCTTGGTGAGAGGAAAAGAAATTGCCCACAGCTATTGATAACCAACATTTTGTAGATAGGTGGCTCATTTTATGGATTCTTAAATCCAAAAAAACATCCTTGGCTATCCAGCACTCATTTGCTTCCGTTATAGTCCATCTGAGCTAACGGAAACCCCCCGGTGCCACTGCTGGCAAAATAATGGAAGGGGCACGTGGCTGTGTGTGACAAATGGGGTACGTCGAGGGTGCGCGGCAGCCAACATGTTTCTGGTGGAGCAGGGCCAAGTTTCCCTCCTGGTCCTGTTCTGGAACCATGGTTCTTAAAGTGTGTTTCTCTGACCAATAGCACTGGCAGCACAGTCTCGAGAACTTGACAGAAATGCACATCTATGGGCCCCTAAGATCTATGATGCTTAGATCTGCCAAACCCCTATGTCTAGGCATGAGGCATGGGAAACTGTTTCAACACACTCCCCACATGGCTTCTTTGCACCTTAAGATTTGAGAACCACTGCCCTAGAGAACCCTGTTAGAGAATGGACTTCGAAAAAAATCTGATTAAACATGCAAGTACAGAAATGTTCCCTACCTCACCATTAACTTTTCAGAATGCATCTAAGCAAGAAGAAATCAAGGCTGCAGGCAGACTCTGGGGAAAAGGCCAGTGAAAGTTTGGAGCACCCCCATGCCCACTGGCACAGCCCCCTGCTGCCAGCCATACCTGTGGGGGGGAACCTCAGGCTGCCAAAGCAGACTTCCCTATCACTGGCTCAAGGTTACTTCTGCAATTTGGTGGTGGTTGTGTGACTTGTACAAATCTCATAAATGAAAACAGAAGAAAAACAAAGAAGGAGGATGCATTATAATCTTGCTTATGGGGTCTGCTTTCTTTGAATTTGCAGAGCCATAATGGAGCACAAGGAGCTGTTAAAGGTGCCCTGGGATTGGCAAATAGGTAAGGGGTTTGCCCACCTAAAAATGCTGTTTTTAGTAAACCTGAGGGTTATGTTTGAATAGTGATGTGGGTGGGCGTGGGGTATGAGCCATGAAATGATTCAGAACGCAGAGGACAAAGGAAAATGAAATCCCTTGTCATTTTAGGAATTCTTGTTCATGGTGAGAGACTGAACTGTGTGATTCCTAATGTTTCCTAATTGAGCTTCTGCCCATTATCATCGTCAAGATGCCATTAGTGCAGACACAGAAGTATGTTATTAGGTTAAAGACCAACCAGAAAGAAAAAAATGCCCAGAGGCAGTGGTGGGACATAAATGACAGCAATTTTCTCTAGCCAAGAATCACGAAACTGATGTGATCATTAAAAAGTGGCACTTTAGTAAAGGGAGGAAAAATGAACAAAAAGGTGTAAAAGAAAATGTAATGGGCATCTTGAGCCCATAAAAACCTTTTCAGAAGGGAGCACTTTGCACATAAGAAACAGTTAATTGATCTCCAAGTGGACTTGGTGGAAATGGAAAATACCAGATAAGCTTCAAGCCAGTTAATAGTCATCCCGGGTATCTCAGATTCCACCTGTTTCGAAAATCACTTTCCTCTTAAAAAAAAAAAAAAAAATAGGACAAGGATTTAATATCCCAGGTGATTGCTATAATGATTACACAGCAATCCCTGAAACCCTAAAAGGAAATGTTATTTAAAACCCTCTGCCTAGATATCCCTTCAGTGTCTACAGGGCTGGGCTTATAAGGAAAACGCGCACTGTGAATGCGAGTGCAAGGTGCAGTCAGATCGTCTACACTGAAGCTGGCTGCAGGAGCCACTTCCAGCTTCTGTGAGTTTTGATGAGATTGATGGCTTGAGTCAAATTCTCCTTCCACCAGCCAGGACAGCAATGACATAAGCTTCCCGCACCGCTTTACCTACCCCTGACCCAGAAACATCCAAGGCCAGCTCGCTGCTGACGTGATTCCCTCTGAGGGCACCCCGCCAGCTACAGAATCATGAATGACTCTCCCTGGGGGTTGTTGCTAGTGCCTTCAAGGCTGGCCAGCTCTGCTGTCTGTCACAGAATCCTGCCATTTATTTTCTTATGAGTTTTGCTATAGAATGTTACATTCAATGCATGTTACCATTCAATGGAAATCATTAGAGAAGGGGGTGCAGGGAGAAGGGGAGGGACCCCCAGGAAAGCAAACCAGCTGCAGGTTACAGATGCGTTTGCCTTGGGGACTCTCCAAGCCAGCAAACAAAATGTGACCCGTGCTTGATCACACTTCATACGCAGTGGCATAAATTCACTTAGTGTTAATAGTCACAGCAATGATCGAAAATAATTTGTCCTCTAATGATACGGATGTCATGTACGCAGCCACCAAGGTTCTATTCAGATTCAGTGTTATTTAAATGTGGCATCAAAAGGTAGTTTTCCTCTTAACTCTCCTATTGCCATTAAACTGTCAGTCCCCTTAGTCCAAGCTGATGGAAGGCGGTATAAAAGGAATGCATTATAGAACCACCAGTTTAATTCCTGGTTGGAAATGAGGCCAAAATGGGTAAGAAAGAGAGCCAGATATTCATCCTTTTCTTTCCAAAGTGTCGACAGGGTTGGGTTTGAGAATTTTTACACAAGGGCCACCTCTGTCCTCATTACCTCATCCTGACCAACTGCACGGTGTCATCGTTTAGCTCAGTTCTGGTCACATGACATTCAGTGAATACTTACTAAATGAGTGAATGGCAAACAAAGGTGATGGGGCCTATTCTGCCCCTCTCATCTTTCAAAATATAGACAGTAGGAAAGTGGTGGGGCGACAGCAGGAGGTCTAGACTTGACATTGCTCTCTCTTTCTGGGAAAAATAGCTCCGGGGGGGAATGAGAGGCAAGGAGATTGGGTGTGCACGAGGGTGGGGGCGTGGTCAGAGTCCTCTCTAGCGTCCCTGCACTCCTTGGGAAGTTACCCAAGAGTGCCAAGTTCTGATCGCTGTGTCTGCTGGAAAGTTCACAGCGTCTTAGTTAGGAGACCAAAATCCAAGACTCTTCATCTCCCACCATCTGTCAAAGCATTTCTGTCCCTCTCCTGTCTTCACATCAGCGATCCCCTTCAGTGGTCTCTCGGACAGCTCATATGGTTGACATTTTATTAAAGTGAAAAGATTTTTTTTTTCCTACGGAGCATGTGGGATAATAAATATATTTTATTTTTTCTGCACTTGGAAGATACTTTTTTAAATGGATTCCGTTATTTTCCTATAACATTTGCAAGATCCAGAGAGTACTTCAAAGCAAGAAGGCCACCTTAATTATTGTGTGCTTTATTTCTTTGTTTTACCCTACCCAGCAGAGAGCCTGGGTCTGATTATGTAATCCTTAAATTTGAGTAAAATGTATGACCCAACAGAGGTCAAATGTCTTATGGAGCAGGTGTGTTCAAATCACTGTCAGAAATCTGGTAAATGGCTTCAATGTTTCCTTTATCCTATTTGCTGTATCATGTTAAAGAACGTGTGAGTAAATACAAACTGATGTGAGAGCCAAACATCAAGGAAAGGAAAAGTGTGCGGCGGGTCAGCAAGCACAGGTTCCCTGTAGGCAGGGGGCTCTTCTCGGCTCTTGTGGGTGATGCTCATTTTGGTTTTGGTTTTCTCCTGGAGGACAAAAATAAGAGATTTGACCTTTCCCTGAAGATAGAATAGTGGGACCACAGAGCAGAAAGGACATTAAGGGTAATTAAGAAAGTACCCTTTTTACCGAGGCTGAATCAGAGACCTGGGGGGGTGTGAGACCAAGGAGGCGGCCCACGGCCGCCTGTGGGGGGTGGGGAGAAGGGTACGTTGTGCACTGTCTGAGCAAGCCCTGCCCACCTCCGGCCCTTGCCAACTTAGCCTGATGCCTGTGGGCTAAGAAACCATCTTTAAGAATTAAAAATAATGTTTTAAAAATCTAGTACATTCAAAGGAAAGTGAAAGGCAGAACATCAGTGGGATCCCAAAGGGATGAGATAAACATATTCAGCATGCATGGACACATACTATATGCATGTGTATATCATATCTATCATATATAAATGTATGTCATAAGTCATACACCTCCCGTATTTATCATATATGTATCATATATAAGATGAGATGTTCATTAGAATCACATTGGATGCTCCATCAAAGCCCTGTTTCTTTTCATAATAATTAAACAATATAGATTGAGGTTATATGCTCAGAATTTAAAGTTTGACAGCCTGTGTCCTGTAGCAGGTTTTTCCTGTTTATTCACAGATCTATCTTGTTTCTTACCCTTCCTCTGCTCTGCGTTGCAGGGGCCGACTCGCTGTCCCGTTAAGTGGCTTTCAGCTAGATTTGGCCAAAGGGCGACAGTCGGAGATCGGAGGGTGGGAGTAAGAAAGAAACCAGGGTGTGTCTCCCTGTTTCTCTCTGTTTGGGGTCAGGTCTCTAGAAATGGCTGAGTGCCCTCTGAGTGAGAGCTTCCCTACCTTCTGACCCTTGGGAACATGGCCTCCTCCCTGGATCTTTCCAGCTCCAGGAGTGAGTATCTTCCTGCTGCTGCTAATCTCTGGGACTCGTCATCATCCCTTTTCCCCCATCATCCACTCAAGCGGCTTTGTGACTAGTGCCCCATATTAAATGTCCTCTATTGAACCTGTGGCATGGACCCTTTCTTAACTGAAACCCTATTTTAGCCTGTTTCCTTCCCTGTATAAAGAAAGTAACAATAGTAATGGTCTTTTAGGGTTGTAGATTTTAGATAATGGATCTGAAGTACACAGCACGTAGCAAGCACCTGAACTGATAGTATTCTTTCTAATTCCTTTAAATTTAATCTCTTTAGTGCCTGAGGACAACAGCTATCAAATGCTGTCTTTTGTGTGAGAGAAAGCATTGCAAATAAGAAATGGCTATTCACACAAAAGTCTACAAAAGTAGTCCGCAGCCGTTAGATAGCTGTCAGTCAAAAAATTATTCAGTTCATTTGTTTGATCACACTGACTGACCGTGGGAAAACCCTGCCGGGACAACACTGTGGGTCTTCAGACGTGTTGTGCACATCCCCGAGCCAGCTCATGTCCACCTCTGAACCGCGGGTCAGCGAATCGCAGCCACCCTGCCTAACAGCGTCAGTCTGAGCATGACTGTGGGTGAGCACCTCTGCTCACGAAACAGGATGCTCCCACGCAAAAACGCCGGTTGACCTAGCAAAGCAGTGAGCTGTCATGGTGTAGATACTCCGTCCCTATCTGCCTAAATTTAATTTCTGCAGTTTTTAAAAATAGGTTTAGAGTGTTTAAGCTTGAAGCACCCTGATGGTACTTGATGAGTAGAGGGAAACTCTGCTGTGGATCTAGTTCTCGCCTCTCTGTGGCTCACCGGTCCTATGGTGACTTCTCTGAGCCTGCCAATTACATATCTAGCTCTTTACTGGACAGATCTCTTAGGTGATGCATAAGTGTTTAAAACGCCTTTTTTTTTTTTTTTAAATTTCCCCTGAAAACCTGTCCGCTTTCAGCTTTCTGCATAGCAGTAAATGACATCATAATTCACCCAGTTTCTCAACTAACTCATGAGACCCCATGGGTATCCCTGATGGCCCCAGTCTATCACCAGGGCTTGCTGAGTGTCCACAGACCCAGCCACTCTCCTTGATCTCCACTCCCATCCTGAGCAAAGCTGCAAGCATCCCTTGCCTGGACCTGTACTTCTCACTGGTCTGCCATGCTTTCTCCTGCCAGTCCCTTCTTGGCAGCAGCCAGAGCCCTTGTTTAAAGATGTGGGTCTGGTTTTAGCCAGCTGTGACCAGCTCAATGGCTTCCTATTACAACTAGAGCAAGATGTTGATTTCCTTCCTAGACCTGCACGGCCCTGTATAATTCATCCTCTGCCTTCATCCTTCATCCCTTCCCACTGCCCCATTCTGTTCATTCTGCACAGAAGTCCTGGCCCCTGGCAGCTCCAAGAACACATGGGGCCCTGTCATCAGGGTTTTTCATTTGCAGATCTCCCTGCCTAAAATGTTCTTGCCCTGGCTCCTCCCTGGCCATTTCCCTTCAGTCCTTGAGCATTCAAGATAAATGCCACTTGCACAGAGGAGCCTTAGTTAGTTCCCTTTCCTGAAGCAAGCCCCCTGCCATTCCCTAAAATGAACCCTTTCCCCGCTCCCTTAGCAGTAAAGCAACTCTAAGCTTCTCATCTATTCTGTTTTCCATTGCTTTGCTAGCCAAGGGTACAGTAGGTACTCCGTGAATACACAGTTGGATAATGAGTGAGTATAAAACACCAGATCCCACACGTAAGAGTCTACAGTGTGCCAGATACTGTGATGGAAGGGTAGGATTCTGGAGCTTTCTAGAGCCATAATATTTAATCTAAATCACGGATGCAATTTAAAAAGGAAAAGGACTGGTACCTGGACTATGTTCTGACTAAGTTTTATTTTTAGTGGACTTTTAGTAGATTAATTTAAGGATATAGCTTGTTCTTAGTCTTTTAATCCCAGATTTTTTGAAGGAGTACTGAATTAATTTTATGTCTTTTCCTGTATTGTTCATAAATTATTTAGTATTGCACTTTTAGTAACTTGGTTAAAAGGAAAATGAATTATAAGTAACATGAAACCCCATTACAGTAGAATTGACTGTTTTTAGGGAATTAAAACTTGTGATGGAGAGTTAGAAGGTATCTGATATTATTATGGCAGAATATCCACAAGAGGACTTGCACTTGGCACTTGGTTCTTCTGGTTTCCTCTTAGGGCATTTCCACCACACTAGAGGGGGCTGTTGCACTGAGTCTGCTTACTTAAGTGTTCAGAATAATCTTCTCATACAGAATTTGACCTGGCTTTCCTTAAACTGAGAATCAGAAATGTGTAGGATGATGATTTATGCCCTTATATACTTCTCATATGGAAAACCAAATATCTCTTCAGAGGAATCACGAGTCTTCATAGTCAAAGGGACTAGGTAGGTGTCCAGTATTTACAAAATCCTACCCCTGTTCACAGGATTCAGATAAAGCAATCATCTGACAGCCCACACCAGACACATTTAATCAAGGATTCCTTTGGAAAGGTTGGATGTTTTCATTACATTAAAATGCCCAAAGATCCACTGAATTATATTACTTACTTACTCTATGCTTTATTCTGTCAAGGTAAAGAATGAGCATTATATTTATACATTTGTACTGTATCACCACCTAGTAAATGGTGAACCAAATTCTGCATTTGACTATAAATTCTTGCTTGGGACTCAACAAAATAGCGTACTTATGGAATTAGTATTAACAATTATATATCTAGTTACAATGAGAGAGAATTTTAGAGGATGAGAGGCTGACCATATAGCATTTTAAGGACTTCTTTTTTTTTTATTTTTACTTAAATTTTTTCCCCAGTGTTCCAAGATTCATTCCCCATTCCCCACACCCAGTGCTCCACGCATTAGGTGCCCCCAGTACCCACCACCAGGCTCTCCCATTCCTCCCCCCACTCCCTCCAAGTCCCTCAGTTTGTTTCTGTGTCCAAAGTTTCTGTTGTTCGTTTCTCTCCCTGGATTACCCTACTTCCCATTTACTTTCCTAAGGACTTCTTTTTTAATCTTTTTGTTTTGCAACACTTAGTTTTCTGATGGTCTATGAAGCATTTAGCTAATGACTAATGATCAACAGAGCCCACATGTGAGAACCCGCAGTGTGCTAAGGAAGGTAATGGGGAAGTAGGACTCTGTTTGTTGGGGTGTAGGACTGAGTGGGATGCACAGATCTGGGAGAAATTCACAGGTAGTCTTGTGCTTGGAGAATGAAGTGGTCTGCCGAGAGCTACCCAGTTAGGGTTCCAGTTCTGACTTGGTCCACATCACTGTGATACGTAAACTTTCCCATCTTGAGAACTACCTAATTATTCATCACTGTGTTTTGTTCCCATTTTCCAAACAAAAAAAGAGATTTTTAAAAAAGTGCTGTGAAAGAAGTAGATAATAAAAGCAGAATACAGCACCACTGGAAACAGAATTAAGAAGGCTTGACCCCATATTCTGACTCTAGCCACTAAGAGGCACTCCTTCCCAGAAGAAGCAGAAGACAGCCATGTGCTGGGAAGCAGAAAGTTCATTTTCCACATGAAGATTTTTACTTTTTATTTTATGTTTTAGCTCTCTGTTACCCAATCCTAAAATCTGCTAGTGGAGTGTAGAAAAATTCCCTATGTGCGTGGTAAACGGTGCATGCCAGCTCCCTTCTCCCCCACTCTGAGGTCCTCAGAGGCCCCGGAGGAGGCCGTCAGTCACCCCTCTTTCCTTTCCCCACAGGACTGCTCTACGTTGGCTTTAGCGCCTGCATGTTTGGCCTCTACAGCTTCATGCCGGTTGTCATAAAGAAGACCAGTGCCACCTCGGTCAACCTCTCCCTGCTCACAGCAGACTTATACAGCCTGTTCTGCGGACTCTTTCTCTTCCACTACAAGGTAAGTTGAGCCAGTGCTCCTCTGTGAAGACAATCCTTGGTGGGAAATATCACGTATAGGTGGAAATGCCCTGCGGTGGAACGCCCCGATTTTGTGTAGGGAAGTAGCAGTGTCACTCTGTGCGGTCACCAGGCCCCTCCCCAGCCCAGATCTGGGTATTCCCATTTCCAGTGGGACACAGGCAACTTTTTGTCACAAGAGACCAGTAACTACAGGCACTTGTAAGGAAAAAGATGATGGAAGGGCTTTTGGATCATGGGAGACAGTTTTTTTCTGATGCCATTCACCCCAGAAGCTACTCTTTTCCCAGCTTAAAGCTGGCAAGATGTATACCATTCCTAACTAGAACCACAAAATGGATTCTACTAAAGGCACTGGCATGGCACTTCCTCATTGGAGCAACGATCCAGGGCCTGCAATTTCTGTAATACAGCTACTTTCATAGCAAGCATGAATGGAAAATGCTAATGTACTTGAAATACTGTTTCTTAAAGGAAAAATTAGGGCTTGGAGTATATGAATGCAGATATCTTGTGAAGCATTTGCAGTTCAGATTATCAGCCCAAGGAACAGAAGGATGTGTTCGGTCTAGAGGGAGAAGTCTCTTCAAATGCAAGACAACCCACACTCCCCCACGGCAGGCAGGTCTCATCTGTTAGGACTCATGGAAGTCGGTTGCTATCTTGTAAACATGCACTCACTTCAGACATTAACAATTGATTAGGACTGGTATAGGATAAGAGACCCAGTTCCCTTTCCTTAACTAGTCCTATAAGATAAGGGTCACTGGGGGCTATGACCAGGGTGAAAAAAAACAAATATGAAGTATCCAAACCAGATAAGAGCAAACTAGGACCGGTAAAAGAAGAGGCAGAAGAAAGGGATGTTCCTCTGGCCACTTCTAGCCAAAGGCGCCACCAGTGATACTCCGGTTCCCATCACCAGACCACGGGGGTGGTCAGCTGACAAGGCCTCTCGGTGGGCAGGTCAGACCGGGTTTGGAGGCTCCTTGAGAAGGGCTGAGCTGGAAGTATTATGTACCTGAGATGACCTGAGGCCAAGCAGTGGACGTCAATAACTGGAAATATGACTGGATAAGCCAAAGTCATAGGCAACAACCAGGCTCAGTAGGGCAGGCAGGGGTGGAGAGAGGGCACAAACCAGGTTATTAGAAAGGATAAGAAGCAGATCTGCAAGACGAGAGGTGGAGAAAGTGGCCATGGCAGAAGGCGGGGGTTAAAGTGCCAAGTCCCTGTTTTACACGGAGCCCTGTGCCCAGTGTGGTGGCAAAAAGGGCAGCTGAAAGAAACTGTGGAGGACTGGACAGCCTTTATCCATCGTTTGTAACTGGTTTTGTCTAGATGGTCCCATCTCTGTCTCCAGAGCACACCCTGGTCCTTTCGAGGGCAGGAAGCAGAGTCACAACACATTCCCCCCATGGCTCCCCACTGCATGGTTGGGAGGACAGGCTTCCCTGAGACACCCCTGGCAACACACTGAACTATTCTCCAGAGCCCTGTTCTTAGGATGTGGCACGGTGGCCGCCATTTTTCTTCTCAACTCTGTGGTCAGGCATCCATAGCTAGCACGTTCCCAAGTGTGACTTGGATTCCCAGCAGTGATTCCTGTGGTTGTTTTGAGGAGCTCCTAACTAGACAGATCCCCTGAATCCTCCTTAAGGAAAGATGACTGAAACTTGTTGTGATTGAGGACTGCATGTGCTTCTCAGGCCACCAAGATCTAGTCTGACCCTCAGCGTTCCTGAGAGTCTCCTTTCCCCAGGGCGACTGTCTCACCCTTCAGATCCACAGGCCACACCTCTGAGCCACGGAACCGGGATCTGGAGTTGTATCTGGGGGAGTGTGCACTATTGCTAGGCTCCGCTGTGAAGCTGATGTTCTCTGACAGCTGAGAGGGACACTTGAAGAGTGCCCATTCCTACTGGAGTGTCTCTCCTGGCACTTGCATGGATTTATGGTTAGACCTGAGGCTCTCCTCATGAACGAGCGTCCATTCTAACTCTCCGCGGTCCATCTTCCCTTCCCAGCCTTTGTGGGTTACTACTGACTTCGGATAGGGAGTTTGCTGAAGAGCAGGCCGTGTAGTAACCCTTCAACGTGTCATCAGAAGGGAGGCTTTGTTAGCTGAAAATTGAGTCCTTGTGTTCATCAGTTCGGAGGTGTCATGGCTGTTTTTACTTCTTAAAACAATATTTCACTATATACATATATTGTGTTGCTATCTAACATACATTTCTTTAATGCAACAATGGATTCAACGCAAGTATTTTCTCTCATTAAAATTGATTCCTATTGTCTTTTTTAAAATTAAGCTTTCAAGATAATAATAGATTCATGTGCAGTTTTCAGAAATAATAGAGATCCTCATTTGCCCTCAACCAAGTTATCTCCATTGGTAACATCTTGCAAAACCATTGCCCAGTATCAGGATATGAACACCGAGGCCAGGGCACACAGAGCATTTTCCCCCCACGAAGCCTCACGTGGCCTTTCACAGCCGGATCTACCTGCCCCTGAACCTCACTTAATGCCCCACCTCCATAATGCCCCCGAACCTCATAATGCCCCTGAACCTCACTTCTGTTCTCCATTTCTCTAAATTTGTCACTTCAAGAATGGTATGTACAGTATGTAACCTTTTGGCTTTGACTTTTTCATGCAGCATAATTCTCTAGAGATTCATCCAGATTGTTTCCTATGTCAGTAGCCCATTCCTTTTATTGCTGAACAAAACTATTCCATGATATGGATGTACCACAATTTATGTAACCATTCCCTCAGTGAAGGACATCTGGGATTCTCTGTTTGGGATTATGACAAATAAAGCTGCTCTGAACATTTATGCATAGGTTCTTCTGTGAACAGTTTTCTGTGCTCTGAAATAAACATCCAAGAGTCCACTTGCCAGGCATATGGTTGTAACACGTTTAGTTTTGTAAGAAACTGCCAGACTGCTTTGCAGAGCAGTCTATTATCTTTTATTAGAAATGCATGTTCAGGGCCATCTGGGTGGCTCAGTTGGTTAAGTGACTGCCTTCGGCTCAGGTCATGATCCCGGAGACCCAGGATTGAGTCCCACATCAGGCTCCCTACTCTGCAGAAAGCCTGCTTCTCCCTCTCTCAGCCCCCCTGCTTGTGTTCCCTCTCTGGCTGTGTTTCTCTCTGTCAAATAAATAAAATCTTAAAAAAAAAAAAAAAAAAAAAAAGAAATACATGTTAATTGTGAGAAAGTCAGAAAATACAGATAGGTACCATTACACAATGGTATAATTTTATCGTATATGTGTTAATATCATGGTAACCAATATCACAATATACACAATGCTCTATTCCTTTCCCTTCACTCTCAGTGTACTTCTAGCTGACTCCTCACCTCTTAGTTCTTGAATAAACACTGCCTGGTAGTATTCTTTAATTGTTTTATGAACAATAGTATTTATTATCTGTAAGGAAAGTAAGTTAAATACTCAATTTAAATCTAAAAAACAAAACAAAACAAAAAAACCTTCCCTTTGTCTATTTACTGAAAGTATCTTCCAAGCACTGCTTAAATTTGCAGTCAAATAGTCATCGTTTGAAAAATCCAGGTTTTTTTTTTCTCCCCCTGGGATCCAGCTTGCCTGCCTCTGAAATTGGCTTTGGGCTTCCAGGAGATGGGAGGCCCTCTAGAGCTGGGGAGAAGGGAAACCTTACAGGTTTCCCACTACAGCCAGATGGGCCATCTTAGAAAATTGATTTTTAAATAATGCTTATTGGAGGTAATGTTATCATTATGAGCAGTCTATGATCAATTAAAAAAATCTTGGTAAATTTTGTGAAATTCAAAAACAGTGATGTCAGGGGATGGAAAGAGAGAGAGAGAGAGAGAGAGAGAGAGAGTGTGTGTGTGTGTGTGTGTGTGTTTAGGGATGGGGAAAAGGTGGTTATATTTTCATGTCTCTTCTTTGAAGAAATGTCTATTTAAATTTTGTGCCCATTTTAATTTGGTTATTTTTTTAGTCATTGTAATATTTCCTCATATATGTTGGATAGTATACACCTATCAGATATATGATGCATAAATATTTTCTCCCACTCGGTGGTTGCTTTTCATTTTCTTGTTAGTTTCCCTGGAAGCATAAAGATTTCTAATTTTGATGAAGTCCAATTTGTTGATCTGATTATACTTCTTTAAATGTGAAAGGAGCCAGGCCAGTCCCACCATGGACCCTGGGGCCACCAATCTTCCCTGGTGGTTCCCAACAATGCTGCTCTTCAGGGATGCTCAGTAATGATTGACAGTTTTCTCTGATTGCCTGCTCTGAGGGGATGGAGGAAAGTCACAGCCTAAGGAAGAGAAAATCCAGTTCAGGTGAGGGTGACTTTAACTATAAAAAGTGTAGTAGGGGAAGAGAGTTGAATCCAGTGACCCTGAACCTCAGCTGCATATTGCAATCACATGAAGAGTTTAAAAAATACTGCTGCTTTGGTCCCACTCCCACTGATTCTGATTTATGCTGTCTGTAGTATGGCCAGGGCATCAGATTTTTAAAGGCTCCCAAGGTGATCTTATATGAGGCAAGAGGCACATGGACATAGGACCAAAGGACCAAGATTCTAAGATTCTAGCTAAATATAAAGACATTTTGTTAGCAATTAGTCATCTGAAAATGGAACTGACTGTCTTGGGAGCTCTTTTCTCTGGAGGACGCTGGACAGGAACACGAGAGGGACAATATGGAGCTTCCCACTTCAGTACTGAGGATTGGCCGGTGACTGCTGAGATCTCATTTGGTTTTACTACAGCCTGCATGTATAGTTTATTCCTTCACTTAGTCATGATGTCTTTCCTCCAAATAACCTTCTGGTCAGGTTATAAATATCTGCAAGTTGAAAGGGGAAGGCTATTTGCTCCCAGATGTTGCTTACCCAGGCAGAACTAAATGATTAAATGAACCTCTCCTGCCCAACATTGATTATTTGCTTTTTCTTACTTTCCACCCTTGGAAAAAAAAAACCCATTCCCTTACTCACCCATCAGTCCACTGTCTGACCCTTCTCTGCCTCTTGTGCTAACCAGACAGTTAAGCTCCATGTCCCAGGGAGACAAATGACCGGATTCTGCATTAGACTCCTGCACAGTGTAGTGCTCTGGCAAACTATTTTAACAAGCCTTTTGAGAAGTGGCTATCTATTTCTGTTCTTATTACCGGACAACAGTATTGAATCCAGAACATCAAATCCATAGCAATCTGTGGAAAGTATGGGAAATTAGCTTTATTGGGCCTCAGAGATCCCCCAAAACCAAACCCAGGAAGGGATGTCCATGAGAGCTTTACAATTTGATGGTGTATTGGCTTCTCAAGGTTAGAGCTCGATCAGTTATGAACTCTATCCCCTTATATTTATTGTATGAACAGGACACTTTGAAAATGGGAAGGATTTGATTCCTATGACTGCTCAAACAAATTACCACATAGTGACTTACACCAACACAGATTCATTATCACACAGCATTGGAGGTCAGAAGTCTCACTGGACTAGCATTGCTTGCAGAGCTGTGTGCCTTCTGGAAGCTCTCGGGGAGAATCTGTTTCCTTGCCCTTTCCAGCTTCTAGAGACAGTCTACAGTCCTCGGCTTGTGGCCCCTTCCTCTATCTGGAAAGCCAGCAGTCTGGCATCTTCACATCGGACCCTGTGTGAGCATATGGGCCAACCCAGATCATCCAGGATCATCTCCCCAGCTCCTTGATTTAATCACATCTGCAGAGTCCCTTTTACCACAAAGAGTATCCACAGGAGCCAGGGATTAGGATGTGAACACCTTTATTCCACCTACCACAAACAGAGTCTTAGTAATTAGACCAAGACAAGTGAGGGAACATTGGCAGCAAGCCGGGCCAGCTGGGACATGTGGCTGTGCTCATTATTATTTTTTATGGATATTTATGAATATATTCTTATTTAGCATTGTTTATTGTGTTATGTTAGTCACCATACAATACATCATTAGTTTTTGATGCAGTGTTCCAAGATTCATTATTTACGTTTAACACCCAGTGCTCCATGCAATATGTGCCCTCCTTAATACCCATCACCAGGATCACCCATCCCACCACCATCACCCCTCCAAAACCTTCAGTTTGTTTCTCAGAGACCGCAGTCTCTCATAGTTCATCTCCCCTTCCTATTTCCCCCCTTCACTTTTCCTTTCCTTCTCCTAATGTCTTCCATGTTATTCCTTATGCTCCACAAGTAAGTGAAACCATATGATAATTGACTTTCTCTACTTGACTTATTTCACTCAGCATAATCTCCTCCAGTCCCATCCAGGCTAATAACGGAAGTTGGGTATTCATCCTTTCTGATGGCTGAGTAATATTCCATTGGATATATGGACCACATCTTCTTTATCCATTCGTCTGTTGAAGGACATCTTGGCTCTTTCCACAGTTTGGCGATTGTGGCCATTGCTACTATGAACATTGGGGTACATATGGCCCTTCTTTTCACTACATCTTTATCTTTGGGGTAAATACCCAGTAGTACAATTGCAGGGTCACAGGGTAACTCTGTCTTTAATTTTTTAAGGAATCTCCACACTGTTTTCCAGAGTGGCTGCACTAACTTGCTTTCCCACCAACAATGTAAGAGCATTCCCCTTTCTCCACAGCCTCTCCAGCTAGCTGTATTCATTAGAAGCTGCATCTGGTCAATGAAGACACATTCTCCACCCAGACAGATATTGTGCTCTGTTGAATTTCCAGACAGATTTTTCAAGTCGTTCTGTTACCTGCTCATTTGTGACTTTAGGAAAGAGAGTATCCACTTGCGTGAAAGAAAAGGATTGGGGCTGGAGGGCTGCTGGATGTCTCTTGGGTGACGTATGAATTCAGCAGCCTGGGGTGACAAGCAGAGCATGGCCTGCCAAGTCAAAGGAGCCCAGCTATTTATTCTTTCCCAACCTCAAGGTGATGAGATCTGCCTATGGAGTTTTTGAAGGAAGTAGATAATGTATAGAATGTATAGAAATGTATAAATGTATATATATACAAATGTGCATATACATTTGATATATAGATAATGTATAGAATGTTTAGAAACATGACCAAGTCGTGATACATTTCCCTGATTAAATGTTTGCTCATTAAATACTCAGAATTAGTAATCCCTGCATCATTCCATTTTTTAGGATACTAACTTATTTTAAGATTTTGCAACTAGATGTAGTTTTTACAATTTTTTGTGAGTTTTCCTCTTACTCCTTGTTTAAAAAGGCAAAACTGGGTCTCATGCATACAAATTTAGAAAATATTATAGCCATCATTTTCAGCTGAATTCCTTGATTCCTTCATTACTTACAATATAATTTTTAGGTGATAGCAATAAATACAAAACATTTGAGGGCTGTTAAAATAAAATGCCAATAAATTCTTTTATAGCATGCCATCATATGCTGAACATTCTTCAGGAAAATAACAGCCAATGTTGAATATGCAGAGTATTCCCTTTTGCTTGACATTTAAAATAGAAAATAGCTTACTTCACACATTTTGCTATTACTTTTTCAAGGCTTAATACTGCCACAGAATAGCTATAATAAAGTTGAGAGTAATTTCATAAGGTTATTTTTGTAACTGTATCAAAATAAACATGAAATTGATAGAGAAATGAACATTGTAAATTTTGTCCTAGTTCTCTTTAAACTCTCCCCCTAGGCCACTGGCTTTTATGGTTCCCCATACGGAGCAGCCTGAAATCATAGGTGATCTTAGAGGAAGAGTAACATTTTAGGAAATTAAGGGCTCCATAAAACTTGTACTCTTACATTGGGAAAATGTTTTTATCATCCAAATATTCTCTCCTAAAAAAAGGGAAGAGAGAAATTTCAAAATCCTGTGTCCAGTAAATCTACTTCAACTATTCTGGGTAATGTGATTCATGTGAACTTTTTAGAATTTCATCTGTATGTGTTCATTAGACAACATGCTGCATGGTTTAGCCTCATCTTTATACTGGAAACATTTTTTTTATAATTGCTGTGAGTTGTTTTTGACAAATAATCCTAAAAGTGTCTTACATTGCCAACTACCTATTCTAGCGATCGAGATTATATCCTCAGAGGATGGGCATAGAGACTCATGATCCTCCCTGACTCCATCTGTCAGCCACTAAAAATTTCATACCATGTGTGCCAGTTTCTCTTACTGGTTTCGTTGTTCTTGTTGTTCTTGGTGTTGTTATAAGAGACTTCGGCAGAGAAATTTAATAACCCTAGATGTGGGGATAATTTAATAACATATACACTAAATTTGAAAGAACTTTATTCACTAAATATGTATTTATTCTATGCCTGCTATGTGCCAGGCACTGTTTGGGTGCTTAACTTTTCATTTATAAATAAAGATGACAAGAACACCCAAAATCATCAGGTGGATTAATGCATAGGCTGAGATTCCAAACCACTGAAACTTGAATAGACAAGCCATCTCAAGCATCCTTCACATCCGAGTGCCAAGGCCAGAGAGTTTGCAGAGATTGCGTTAACAGTGGAATCTTTCATTAGTTACGGATCAGAATCTGGAGCCAAGCAGCCGTGTTGATCCTCCGCAATGCTGAGCAATTTGAGTAATGGAACTGCACTTGAAAAGCCAGGTCAGGCAGCCTCCGCCTGTGGCAGCCGCTGAGCGGAAAAGCCAATAGTGCACATCTTCCCTACAAAAATATCCTCATAAGCAGCTTGTTGCATTTCTTTCTGTAAGAGTGGCATCTTCAAAGGTTATGATTTTTAAGTTTAGAGTACTAAAATAGGATTATAAATGGGAAATTTTTAAATTAATACTTAGCCTTTATGACTCTCTTTGTATTTTTTAAACTGTCACTGGGGAGTAAAGAATTGGAGAAATTGGCCTCATTGAGGCCCCGGAGCATTTCACAGGAAATGCCGAGGTGAGAAAGCAATGAGTATTTGGCCTTGATTTCCCCATGCCTGGAAACTCAGTACAGTGTCTTTTAGGATTGCCATCTTTCTGAATTGGTTAGGGTAAGTATTGCCAGCTTCTATGGGTGTGAGAGAATGCTTCCCATGCAAACATTCAGAAACCCAGACTCCTTCCATCTTGTTGCTCTGCCATCCTCAAGGACAGAGATTAACAAACCATCATCTGCAAACCAGCCCCTTTACTTAGCGAATATAGATTTACTGGAGTGCACTTGTGCCCATTTCTTCCTATGTTAACCACAGCTGCGGTTGCTCTGTAGTAATAGCATTGAGTAGTTGTGACTGAGACTGTGTGACCCACATGCCTAAAATATTTACTATCTAGCTCTTTAAGAAAAAAATTGCCAGCCCCTGGGCTAGGTTTTTGGAGTCTTTTGCAGGGCTATCTGTTGAGACAACCTGGAGAGTTTTATGGTTCAGTCTAGAGTAGTATAGATAATCTCCTCCTTGTTCTTCTGGCACATGGCCACACCTGTTTGCAAGGGAGACTGGGAAATGCAGTTAAGTTTTTTGTAGAGGAAGAAAAGAAAATAGGTTTAGTGGATACATACCCAATCTCTGACACATTAGCAATTTCCATGTATTAGAAGTATTGGAGCGATTAGAGAAATCGGGGGATAAACTGTAAGGCAAGTCTAAACTGATGGTCAGAAGTCAAAACTCCTTTTACATAAATCTATTTGTAAACTCTACAACACAAGCAAATATTGTGAACTTACTTCATCAGGACAAGCTGTAGGGAAAAATGGAATGAGCTAGAGGAGTTGCAGAAGTTTCAGATGGAAAGGTTTGTGGTTGCCCTGGAGTGTGCCCAGGAAAAACCAGCTAGTTGTCTCCCAGGAGAATCCATGGGATGTGTTTGTCACCAGGTGCACAGGCACCTAATTTTGTCACCAGATCTGTATGTGTCTATCTCCCATGGACCAGAATATTAATGGTGCAACTCACCGAAATCAGCATTAGCTTGCTGAGATAAAGAACAAAGTTTGGCTCAAACTTGAAGGCTGAAATAAGGTTTCTACTCTGCACATCTTCAGGGGCTCCTATGAGTGGAAGACTTGTTTTCTACTCTCTATTTAAAGTGTTGAGAGTTTTTATGTACTCCTTTCTGTGAAAGGTTATATCATCCCTTCCTCATTTCCTGACTTCTTTGTACCCTTTTTTAAATTATCCATGATTTTAATAGTTAAGTTTTATCAATATAATCCCTAGGGGTTTTAAGCACATTTCCCTAGGCTTATGTAGGCTCTTCTTTCCTGAATTCTTTATTTTGCTTTATCTCTTCTGTGGCTGGATTTCATCAATACAGGTAATGTCAGGAAGCAATGTATGGTTGTACAGGCTGTCCATGGTGCAATTTACCCATCTCTAGGGAATATTTTCCTGAAGATGGTAATCAAGTGCCTTGAAGAAAGGGAGACTTCATAGTCACTGGAAAAGTGCCATCGGACAGTGGTGGGTCTATCAGATGTTTGTAGGGGCTATTATCTCCCAAGTCTTTGCTTCCTTGAAAACATTGCTTATATATATTTGTATTCAAAGGAAAATTTTCCTAAGTTACATTTTCTTTTTCTCAGAACTATATTGTTGTTGGAATTTATTTTGTTTAGTTTTTTGAAAAATTGAGCACTGCTCCCAGTCCTTTCCTGGATTTTATCATTCAGTAGCTTGGGGGTTCCCCCGCCCAAAAAAAGCCTACATATGTCATATCTCTGGGCACTTTCTGTTTGAAAATGTCTCTGTTGTCTCTATGCTTGTAGGTCAGCTTGGCCTATGAGCTTTCCCACTCCCAGGGATGCAATTCCTTGGGGGCCTGAACTGTGCCCCTTCAGTTCACTAAAGAGTGCCAAATAATGGTAGATTCCAATCCTCTCCCACCCCACCTCCTTTGAGAATATGAGGAAGTAAGAAAGGAGTTTTGTTCCTGGGAACATTTCCTTGATTTTTTTCCCAAGTTTATCTGATCATCACTTATCCTACTCTCTCTAAATTAGAAATCTTGGAAGTATATTCACCAAAATATGAACATGAGTCCAAGGGCAGACGGAATGGCAAAGTTGTCACATGCCTGAGCCCAGGCTCCAGAATCAGACCACCCAGGTGTCAATTTCAGCTCACTCTCTACCCAGGGTCCCTAGCTGTTCTGGGCTGTGGGTCCCTTTGTTGGTTTGGTAAAGCCTAGAGAGATCTCTCTCACAGTGTTTTTAAACCCCTAAAATAAAATACGTAGCATTACAAAGCAGGCTGGTTATATTAAAGTTTTCAAAATATTTTTAAATGGGATATAATATCCAATTCATAGGAACTAGAAGCACACCTAATAGCTACTGTCATTTAAAAGCAGTGATGAGTACAGATCTGGAAAGATCTGCAGCAATTGTTTATGTGATACGAAAATATATGTGATTTCTGTTGGCTAAAAGTCTAAGGTACCACTAATACTAATGGAGCTCATCACTTACATTTATAATGAAGAAATGCTTAATGTCAGTTAGATGTCAGTGAAAATAATAATTCTGGGTTTCCATCACTCCTGAGTTTGATGCAGGAATCACTGATGCTACCAGTTATACAGCCTTGTGCCAAAGTTATTTAACTTCTCTCATCTGTAATTTCTGCATCAGCAAATGGGGGTCATAACAGACCCCAAATAGATACTGTATAACTAGCCAGTTCCCTGTGTAGAAATGAATATAGGAATGTAAATCACTTACCGCAGTGTCTGACACAGCGAACACTCAATAAATAATGCCATTATTTGGGACGGTAGAATTTTGAGTGCTTATATTTTATGTTCTGCACACTTTTAAGTATTCTTTTAAGTATTGCATAAATTGTGTATTGGTGAGACAATATGCATATATTATTTTTATAATCATAGAACAATGAAGTTATTTTTACTTTGAAAATACATAAAGCTAGAAATCCCCTCAAATTTCTGCCATTGAAAAATGGGACCGAATTGCAACCAGGCATTGATTAGAAGGTTTTAAATGGTTTATTCTCAGTTTTAATGCACAAGCATGAGCACAGGGGAAAGTGCTTTTTTGTGTCTGTTTTCCTCATTATTTTCACAGAACTGGAACTCTTCACTCATTATATTGCTAAGCACTAACCTAGTTGTATGCCTAATCTCTATCTCACTAAGTCTCTTTGGAGATGTGGGTTTTATTTTTAAAATAAATACATTGTAGGGCACCTGGGTGTCTCAGTCAGTTAAGTGAGTGCCTTCAGCTCAGGTCATGATCCTAGAGTCCCAGAATCCAGTCCTGCTTCAGGCCCTGGGCTCACTGGGGAGTCTGCTTCTCCCTCTGACCCTCCCCTCTCTCATGCTCTCCCTTTCTCTCTCACACACACTCTGTCTCTCAAATAAATAAAGTCAAATAAATAAATAAATAAATAAATAGCATTATAAATCATTCTGTGGAGTCTCAAATTTAGCAGGCAACTCAGTTGAACTTGAATGTGAATTTGGTTAACGCTTTCACATCCAGGTCCTTTTTGATGCTGCATGGAACCAGGCATGAATGTGCAGGAGAGTAGCTGCTTCTATTGCTCTGTGGGCATCTGTCTTTGCAGTTATTGATTGCCCTGGTATTTCCTCTATGTACTAACCAGTCCTACCTTTAGATAAAAGGACTGACCTTATGTAAGAAGTAAGCAGTAAGCTCTGGACGACAGAGGTAGAGCATGTCTCCTTCTGTGCTTGATTATAGTGCCTGGTTCAGTAAGGGTCCAGCAATGATTTATTCAATGAAAGGCTTATCTCTACAAGAAACGTTAAAGGTTAAACTTCAGTTTTCAAGGCTGAACATTATCTGGGAATTTCCCTATAAGAAGCAAAAAAGCTGTTGATTGATACAAATGCTTTACATCTCAAGTTGATGCAACCAGCTGAAAAGTTAAAAAAAAAAAATTCCATAATAGCAAGCCACGATTTTGATTCATTCTTTGGTTGAATATGATGCAGTGCCTGGAGACCATCTTAAGGGAACGTGGTCATCACAAAACCAGTTCAATGTCACAGTAGCTATTACAGTATCGTGGCGGGGGGTGGGGTGGGGTGCAAGAGTGGAGCTCACATGGGGGTGGAAAACTTGCTGAGAAATTTATTCCATTCATAGGAAAAATCATATCTAACATTCAAATTTATTATTCTTAAGTCATTCCACAGTGAAATTGTGAACTGAGTCATTATCAAATACCATATTTCCATGTCTTTATATTATAGATGTGTATGTGCACAGAGGTCCACAAAGTGCTGTGTCAGTGTTCAGATGCTGCATATTTCAGGCCAAGCAGCCTCTGCCCCAGCAACTCAGCGCTGCCCGGGACATGGCTCTCTTCCAATAAACTTTACAAAACTGGGCAGCTGCCAGATGTGTTAGTTGACTGATCCCCAATGTAAACTACTTGCAAACTCTTCACTGATCTTCAGCACCGGGAAACAGCCATCTCTTCTGCAAAGTGTGTCAGTAATAAAGCTGCTGAAAGCTGTACACAAAATGGTACAAATCCCTTTGCACTTCAAGTGCACAGAGTCACTCCTGTGGCTAATTGTAATAACTTCAACCTCATTTTAGAACAAGTGGTGGATGTGCCTTCTGTTTTCGTTCGCAGCGACGTGGTAGGCCATATCTGTTAGTTTTGTGAGAAGGATACCCATGGCAGGTGTGCAGTCCAGTGAAATGTCTTCAGTGTATTAATTGATCATTTTCATTTATGTAGAGGAATGAGAAGGGTGCCAATGCAAAGCAGTAGCCCCAAGCGAAGATGGGAAAGGGAAGGGATATTAAAGTCATCACTTACAGAGCAGGCTGAGGCAAAGGCATCTGAAGACATGGAGCATATTCCAAAAGTCATCGCATAGGCTGTGCCTTAGAAGAACCAGTATCAAATAAGGACAATAATATTACCAAGTTAACTTTCCCAGAATCACGTGCCCAGAGAAAAAAGGCCCTTATACACACAAACTGATTTGACAGTAAAGGACATTTCAATTGACCGATCTCTCTGCAGTTTGGTGATACCTCACCATTCGCATCTCCCTCAGAATTACAGCAAGAGACAGTCATAGCTCGTTATGGTTCTATCACTTCATGGATGTCAAGTTTAAGGGACACCTCTAGATTTCCGATTTTTTAAAAACATGTTTATATCATAATAAAAAACCCAAAGTTCATGATTTTTTTTTTATTTTATTTATTTGACAGAGAGAAACACAGCTAGAGAGGGAACACAAGCAGGGGGAGTGAGAGAGGGAAAATCCCAATGTGGGATTCGATCCCAGGTCTCTGGGATCATGACCTGAGCCGAAGGCAGTCATTTAACCAACTGAGCCACCCAAGTGCCCCTCATGATGTTTTTTAAGTCTTAAGACAGTAGGTCATTTTTATAGCAAGTACAAAATTTAATTTAAAGGGGGAATAAGGAACTGACAGTGTTGAATGTCTGTCACATTTTTTATAGTGCTCCATGGATTTTGAGGCTTAGACAATACTGCAGAAATGTAGTGATAATGGTGTTGTGAGATTTTATTGTGGAATAACCATTCTTGGCCCAGTGCCAATATTTCTTAGTTAATTCTGGAATTGGGAAGTGAGTCTTGAGGGTTATTTAAGTGAAGGTGGCAGCGATTCATCAGGCACCCAAATTTTTATTTAGAAAAAGAATTGATTAATTATTGAGACCATAAAATCATTTCCCCTTGACATCTGTCACATCACGATATTCTTTACAATCAATTACTCATCCATTTATTTCATTTTTCTGTCTTTCCTGCCATTACCAGGTACATGTGAGAGAAGGAAATAAAGAATTCCAGTATGATATTAGGGGAGCTCATTTTTCTTTTGTCAAAGTGTCCCCTTCCCACAGCCATGATAATATTTCTTGATGATTGTTCATTTCTGTGAATTGAGGAAGAACAGCATCCAACTTCATCAATAATCCATTAAGGTTGTTCCAATTTCTGTTGAATTAAAAGTTGTGTCCCTGTCCTATGCAATAGAGATATGGATTGCTCTTACTTAGAAGCTTAAAAATAAGGAATGGAAGAACAAAAAGAAATACTATGTTGTAATGCAAACAATGAAGCAATTGGGAGATGGGAAGAGAGTTGGGTGGAGGGTCAAGCCTTGGGAGGCCTTAGGAGGATCAAGGCACTATGTCAACTGTTCACTACAAGAATGTGCCCTAAGCACTCTACTAAACCAGCCTCACCTCCTGCTTCCTCAGCTCCAAGATGTTCATCGTAGTACTTTGTACTTCTCTGAGGGGCTGTTTTTGGGGTTTTTTTAATGATAAGAGATGAAAATACTTTGGAGGAAGTTGACAGTGGGCTTGTTTGCGAAGGTTATCATACTTTAGTATTTTTTCTAATTATGCTTTCCTAAATACAGTTCTCTTCTCAGAATACTTCTCAGGTTGCAAGAATGGAGACCAATGGAGAAATGGAAGAACTTTATAGGTTAAATATTGGCAGGAATTATACCTACAACAACACATGGTTTATGTTAGTACCATAGAAGATGTTGAGTGTAAATCCTCTCTGTTTAAGGAGCTCATATGTGAAAACAGGGGAATAAATGCACCATGAGAAATGCTTAGAAAAAAAATCACATAACCTCAGACAGTCAGCTTCAGTCATTGAGATTCAGTCTTTGATCCTCCTCCTAAAGTGCATTCTTTTCTATTCCTACCACCATCATCTTAGTTCAGACCACCATCATCTCTCATTTCGACCACTGCAATAGTCTCTTGGTCTGCCTGCTTCTCCTTATTCCTCTCTACAATTAATCACCTACCAGGAGCCAGAGTGGTTCATTTAAAACACCAATTAGATTACACTCCCTTCTGCTGAACACTCTTCTTTCTCATTGCATTTTGAGCAAAATTTAAATGCTGTGCTCACCTCTAATGGACTACACACTGTTCCTGTGCTTTTTTATGGCTCTAGCCTCCACTCTTGACACTTGCCCACCATACTGTGTTTCCCTATTTTCCTCTTAGAAAGGGAGAATAATTGTAGTTTCCTCATAAGTTATTAAGATGGTGAGTAGTGTAAATCCCATTCAACAATGCCTAGTACAGAGGATGTACTCAATTTTGAATTGCTACTAAGTGTTAGACATCAGCTGCCCTTCCAGTTCTAGAATGAGCTGTGCCCTTTCCTTCTCGGCACCTTTGCTTTTGATGTCCCTCTGCCTGGACTGCTCTTTTCCAGTGTCTCTCATGGCTGCTTCAATCTCAGCCTTAGTGCTTCATCTGCAAAAAACACTTCCCCTTACTATCTAGCTTCCACCAAACTCTCACATCACCTTGCCACCTGTTTGTTTCCTTCATAGTGTTGCCTAAAATCATATTAGAGATTAATTCCTTCAACTGTTTTTGATCTGTCTCCCACAACAGACTGGAATCTAGGAATGGAATTATATCCATCTTATTTATCCCTGTATTCCCAGCTCATGAAACAGTGGAAACTCAGTGTTTCTGATGGACAGCGAGGTGATAACTAGGGTCTTGGCCCACAATTAAGCTCAGTCACTGAATGAATAATTCATTGCTGCTTATTAGTTCTATATGGCTGCTGGAACAGATTACTACAGACTTGGTGACTTAAGACAACAGTCTTTCTCTCGCTGTTCTGAGGACCAGGAGTCCGAAGTCTGTTTCAGAGGGAGCACCGCAGCAGACTCTCAGCCTAGGGTGAGTGATGGTCCAGGGAGACCAAAGCAAATCCCCGGAGATGGTGATCAGGATGTAGGTTTACTTATGCACAGAGAGCATCTGCTGCAGGGATCTACAGGCAGCCAGTTTTGAGATCATAGCTCAAATGATCTACCACTCTCAATAGCCCTTCCCCTCCTTGCTGGCCAGAATTCCAAAAAATAAAGGTTTGCCACATGGATACTCTTCATTACAAGGGAGACACTTGCCTCAGGTTGGCCACCCCCAGAGACCCTGACCTTGAACCCTGAGCGACACACTGTGCTATGCATCCTGCCTGATGGGACTACAGAAGGAGGAAAAGATCTATGCATTTTCAAGAGAGTGAGTAACAGGGACATTCAGGGTGCGTTTGCACAGCACTGCTACCCAGCATGTACCGCATGCCAGGTCAGAATTCAACAGAGCCGTGCTCCATGCGAGTCTCTGGATGAGCCTCTGTTGTGAGCCTCCTGCACTGCCAGCACTCCTTGGCTTATGCTTCTCTCACTCCAGTCTTTAAGGGGAGCATCTTCAATCTCCCTCTGCTCCATCTTCACATGCCCTTCTCTGTGTGTATCTACCATCACCCTCGACCTCCCTCTTATAAGATACCTGTGATTGCATTTAGGGCGCCCCTGAACCTAGGTATATTACTAGCCTGTGCTCAGGCTGCCATAACAAAATACCACAAGCTGAGTGTCTTAAACAACAGAAATTTCTTTCTCACACCTGGAGGCAGGAAGTCCTTATCAGAGTCCATCAGGGTTCAGTTTCTGGCGAGAACTCTCTTCCTGGCTTGCAGATGTCTGCCTTCTCACTATGTCCTCTCTTGGCCTTTTCTCCATGTGTAGACATGGAGGTAGAGGATGTGGGAGAGAGAGCTCTCTGGTGTCTCATGAGGACATTGACCCACCTTTATGACCGACCTCATTTAACCTTAATTACTTCCATGGAGGCCCCATCTCTAAGTATAAGATACATTGGGCGTCACAGCTTCAAAAGGGGGTGGGTGGGATAGATAAATTCAGTCTATGGCACCCACAATAATCTATCATCTCATAATGTTTAACTTCATCATATCTGCAAAGACCCTTTTTCAAATTAAATAATTAACATTCAAAGGTTCCAGGTATTCAGATGTGATTTTGAGGAGGGCGGAGGTCACTTTTCAGCTTACCACACGGAGGAAGCAAAATGCATTGCTAAACTTAAATATACTTGTGGATTCTCAAATATGGTTTGTGGGGCTGTGGAGTAGTTTAATGCTCTAAATTAATAGAGTAAAACAGAATAGGAACTTATGCGTATTCCTGTGACTTACATAATTATGCATCATGGTAAGGAAACTCAACATAAATATAGGTTCAAAGTATAAACCAGAGGTTTGTTCTTTGCATTGACAAAAAAGCCTTCCACTCCAAATGGATTGATTGTTGTTGTGCTCCTCTTCTAATCTCCCAATTCTATAAATGCATTTGCAGTTCAATTTGATTTATGCTGAACTTTTCAGAAAGAACTGTTAAGGAGACTTTTGAAATCCATCCGTGTTTTAGCATTTACTCTTTGTGAAATAAAGCTAACAACGACTGGCATTAATTGAGCATTTACTATGTGCCAAGTACGATATCACAAGGCTCATATACATATAGGTACACACACACACACACACACACACACACACACACAGAGTCTCTAGGAGGGATAGGGCATGGTGAGCTGGGGTGACCTAATCTTCATTCCTGAAGGACATGAGCCAGTAGTCATCCTGACTGGATTGGATTGTTGACATCTCCCATTGACTATAATCATAGAACATGGTCATACTAAGGAATGGTTGGGTAGCTCCTGTATTCCAGACCTGTTATTCCTTACCTCCCTCAGGAAGTAGGAACCCAGTTCCCCTTGGTAACCAAGATCAGTTGTCCCAGCCAGCACAGTGACAAGAACCTCCTTTTTTGGGCACCTGGGTGGCTCAGAGAGTTAAGCCTCTGCCTTTGGCTCAGGTCATGATCTCGGGGTCCTGGGATCGAGTCCCACATTGGGCTATCTGCTCAGCAGGGATCCTGTTTCCCCCACCCCCTGCCTGCCTCTCTGCCTACCTGTGATCTAGCTCTCTGTCAAATAAATAAATAAAACATTTTAAAAAAGAAAAAAAAAACTCCCTTTTTTTGCTAATTGAGAAGCACAAGCCAAAAGCGGCTGAGTGGCAATCTTCACTTTCAGTTCAGTGGAACTGTTGTGTCTCCTGGTAGAAACCTTCCTCCTTTTTTTTTTGTATTTTGAGATTTTATTTATTTGAGAGAGAGAGAGAGAGTGCACTCGAGAGTGAGTGGGGAGAGGGGCGGATGGAGAGGGAGAGGAGACAATCTCCAGCAGACTGCACTAAGTGCAGAACCTGTTGCAGGACTTGATCCCACAACCCTGAGATCACAACCTGAGCCAAAATCCAGAGAAACAACCAACTGAGCCATCCAGGTGCCCCTGAAACATTCCTCCCTTTGGAACACAGACTTAGATCAGCAAAGCAATATGTAACAGGAAGCAAAAATTTTCTTAGTGGATCACTGGGGGAAATAGGGCACGGTGCCACTCTCAGTTTTGCCCCTTGATTCCAGTGTAATGGGACAGGGATTCTTTGAAGTAGGTTGAGCTGCAGCACTACCACTTCTATAAACTAAATCTTGTTGACTGGCTTTAACATTAAGTCTCCTGCAAAATCATGGCAGCCCAGTGTGTATCTCTGTATTGCATGGGTGGGTGGGGGAATAGATTGATGATGCAAGAGTCCCAATGTATGAGTGAAGGCCACTCTCCGTGTCCCTCACAGGTAAATGCATCCCTTTTTGATGAGTGATAAGAAGAAGGAAGCATGGAAAGGTGACATGAATAAGCCATGTGATGGCCTTTGTTGTAACTGAGCCTATAATTAAACACTCCCACGGAGCAGGCCCCCTTTCTTCCACTTCTGGCCAGCCTGTTCTGGTCTTCTTTGGCCCGACTGCAAAGAACAGAAATTTGCATGAATGAGGAGTTCTATCAGGTCATCAACCCAAGTGAAAATGTCTGTTTGTCACCTATAAGATAATGTTAGAAATCCATTTTTATCTCCCTGTTGCTATACTCATGTGTGAAATTACTCACAGGGGAAGATATTTGCCCATAAAAGAAGCCTTATTGGCCTAGGAGGTGATTGGTTGCAGAAATTATAGTGCCAGATGAATTGGTTTTTGCAGACCAAACAGAGGTCTCATAAACCGAACTGGGATTGCAGTGGGGGGCACAGCCTTGCCCTGCGACAGTGTCAGGGCCCTCCTGTTGGCTCCTTCTTTCCTTAACAACGTGCTGCTTGGAGGATAAAGTTGTTCTCTGAGTATGTAAATCTTTGCAGTTCATTGGTTTGCTGATACAGATGGAAAAACCGCTTGGCGTTTTGATTGAGGCACTTCCTGATTTATTTTCTGTCTAGATGAGATCAGCACAGATTTGGGATTACTTTCTATCTCCTTTGGAGAAGGAAGAAGGAGGGGTGAGGTCAGGTTGGTCTCTGAAGACAACCGACTTAGGGTTTGTGAGTAGAGTATGTACCACACTCACATTTGGTGCTGTCCCATGCCTATGACTGCTGACTTAGAAGAAAGAAATATTGCAATATTTAGCCAGAGAGATTTAACCTTTTTCTTTTTTCTTAAAAAAAAAGGGGGGGGATGAGGAAAAGAGAGGACGAGCAAAAATACAAAGAGGCAAGAATAGGAGACAGAACAACAATAAGGCACTTCTAAAGAATTTGAAAAACCTTTTGACCTCTCCAGGCGATTTAGTTCCAGTTCAGTAAAGTCAGGAGACAAACTTTTGCATTTTTAATATTCTTCCTAATAACAAAAATGATCTTGTTAGTTTAATGCAGAGCCAAAATTAGAAGGTCAAGCAGCGACTTGTTTATGTTGCCATTTCTGTGGAGCCAAGTCTGTCTCCGTGCCTTGCCCTGAATAGCAGTTGGCTCAGACCCAGCAGCAACAGATCGGGGTCAGGGGAGAGCCTTTCCTCCCAAGATCCCAAGCAGGCCATGGCTCACAGCCTGCCCAGCAAGGACCAGCCTCCCCCTGGTTTTGCTCCCCACCACTGTACTCCCAAGCTCAAGGTGTGGTCCACAACACGCTGAGACACACACAGCTACTGAGAGATGAGTTCTCATTAGTTCATTGGTGAGCAGTCCTCTCCCTTTCACCCAGGGCACCAGGCAGATTGGTCATTGCCCAAAGGGCCCTCTCTTCAATTCACATCTCAAATGGGAACCCATAGTTATAAAAACCCAATTTTATCCACCCATATTTGGATTTAAAAACTCCACTATGGTAGCATTATATTTAATTGTGATTCACTCTTAACTGGCATTTTGCATCACTTAGCCCCTGATGAGTCTTTAAATTACTGTGGTACCGAGGACCTCCAAACTGCATTACCTGGTTTTCTGTTGAGAAAAGAATAGGCTTGTTTATTTGTTCTCAGTCTAAAATCATGGTTAGATGTGTCAATTGATTTATCTTTATATGTGCACTTTATCTCACAGAGTATGAAACTATAAGGGAAAGTACACTATTTTACATTCAGGATAGTTTTCACAAAATTAAAAGGCTATTTTTTCTCAGGCATAACTTGCTGCTGAAATTGCCAGACCAATCTCCCTGCATAGAAATTCTTACTGACAGCTTTTGAACCTCACATTTGCCAGCATGTGCCATCTGACCTTGGGAATGACCACTCATTGTCCTTTATTATTCTACTTACCCATGGTTGCTTTGACCTTTGAAGCAACTACTAAGCTGGCAGCCTCTACCCTCTACCCTCCTAGGTATTTTCTGCTAAAGAGTTAAAAATGCAGAAAGATTTAATTACCTCTGTGTCTGTTTCAAAGAATAAACGAATAAAGAACAAGAAAGGAAATCATTATTGTAACCATATATCTTTTGTTTTCCTTTGATTTTATGAAAAGCCATGTGTAAGAACATCTAGAAATGTCCTTGAATTTCAGTGCAGTGCAGAGACTACTTTCAGCAATTACCATTGTCAAGTTTCCAAATGGAATGCCTCTTGCAACAGCAGCTTTGCATCCAATGGAGCCCCTTTAGCAATAATGCCTTCAAGATGAAGCATGGTCTGGGATGCTGCTATTTCCTTCCTCCACACTTTACAGATGGCCTTGGGAACACATGACGGTTGGAAAATGTTGTCCTTTGCTCAGCTACCACACATGAGAAGGCTTTAGGGATGGTGTTCTCTACCCCACTCAGCTCCTCTCAAGCTCAGAAAGCAAGTCCTATCAGGTCAGCAGACATAGCTCACAGGTGTGTGTGTGTGTGTGTGTGTGTGTGTGTGTGTGTGTGTGTACACAAAATGTGAGAGATGGAGAGAGAAAGAATACATGCTGGGTGGTTAATTAAGGGAATTATTCCTTTTCTGGGTATCTAGTTATGCAGTCCCCTTTCCTCCTGGCTATTGAGGAACTCTTTATCTGTATCTTTTCTTTCTAATTTGACCTTACTTTCCCCCTACTTCCAGTTGCATTTTCTCCGAGGTTCCTTGGCTCTCCAAGTTAGATAAAAGTGGGATCTAAATTTAAATCTCTCCTTTTTTGTCAGGTAACTCCAGGAGCTCTACCCAAATCTCATTCCCTGTACCCCCAGTTTCCTAGGAAACCCACTACTCTTTTCCAGATCTTTCTTCTTCATATCACAAGCAACATAGTTTCTTTTTCCCATTGACTGTTTCTTTTCTGGACATAGAACTACCCTATATCTCCCTTTAAGTGCTAAAAGAGTCTTTTAACTTTGCATTATCTTTTTTTTTTTAATTTGACAGAAACACAGCTAGAGAGGGAACAAAAGCAGGGGGAAAGACAGAAGGAGAAGCAGGCTTTCCGCCGAGCAGGGAGCCTGATATAGAGCTTGATCCTGGGACTCCAGGATCATGACCGGAGCCGAATGCAGACGCTTAACAACTGAGCCATCCAGGAGCCCCTCTTTGCATTATCTGTTTAATAAAAATTTGTTCTTATCATTAATAGGCCCCAGTGCAGTCGCTCTGCAAAAATGACCAGAGCCCAACAGCAGGGGTCTTAGAAAAGCCCTGTTATACAGAAGCATGCACCAAGAATGCACTCCCCAGGAAAAAAGAAAAAAGTAGGTCCATCAAAATTAATAAGTCAGGAAACAACAAGTGTTGGAGAGGCTGCGGAGAAAGGGGAACCCTCTTACACTGTTGGTGGGAATGTAAGTTGGTGCAGCCGCTTTGGAAAACAGTGTGGAGATTCCTTAAAAAATTAAAAATAGAACTACCCTATGACCCTGCAATTGCACTACTGGGCATTTACCCCAAAGATACAGATGTAGTGAAAAGAAGGGCCATATGTACCCCAATGTTCATTGCAGCAATGGCCACAATCACCAAACTGTGGAAAGAGCCAAGGTGCCCATCAACAGAAGAATGGATAAAGAAGATGTGGTACATATATACAATGGAATACTATGCCTCCATCAGAAAGGATGAATATCCAACTTTTGTAGCAATATGGACTGGACTGGAAGAGATTATGCTGAGTGAAATAAGCCAAATAGAGAAAGTCAAGCATCGCATGGTTTCACTTACTTGCAGTGCATAAGGGGTAACCTAGAGGACAGTAGGAGAAGGAAAGTAAATGGGAAGTAGGGTAATCCAAGGAGAGAAACGAAACAACAGAGCCTTTGGACACAGAAACAAACTGAGGGACTTGGAGGGAGGGGGGTGGGGGGATGGGAGAGCCTGGTGGTGGGTACTAAGGGCACCTATTGCATGGAGCACTGGGTGTGGGAAATGGGGAATAAATCTTGGAACACTGGGGGGAAAAAAATTTAAGTAACAACAACAACAAAAAAAGTAAGCCCATCATATAGAAGCTGTTAGGACAAAATTCAGTAAAAGCAGCACTTTAACTCAAAGTCACTTCATCCTCGAACCCTTCTGCTTTTCTGAGGATTGCCCACATTCTTCTCTGCTCACCTCTGCCCTCTTTTGGTCAAGCTAGAAAAGGAAAGATGCCCTTGAAAATGGCTGTCTTCCTCACCTATTCTAATTGGTTTACTTATGAATGTACTTTGAAATGGCTTTCAAGCCATGTGGTTTCCTACTGGTATAGGCTTAAGGCTCACTAAAGTCATTAGTTTATTAAAACTCTGCTTTAATGTTCAATACCAAAGCCCAGATGAAAATTTGTTCTGTCCTTAACTGATGGGCTGAATGTCCCATTAGCTGAATATAATCACATTGAGATGCCAGGGGGCTAGAGCTAGGTGTTTGTTGTAGTTTTTTGTTTTTTGTTTTTTGTTTTTTTAAGATTTTAGGTATTTGATAGAGAGAGATACAGCGAGAGAGGAAACACAAGCAGGAGGAGTGGGAGAGGGAGAAGAAGGCTTCCTGCAGAGCAGTGAGCCTGATGCGGGGCTCGGTCCCAGGACTTCAGGATCATGACTTGAGCCAAGGGCAGACGTTTAATGACTGAGCCACCCAGGCGCCCCTAGAGCTAGGTTTAATTTCTTGCTGGAGGTTGAGGAATGTTGTACGGTCTTATTTTCTATCTTCCAAGCCACCCCCTTCTGGACGATGGCTCACGTCCCAGTCAAAGTGCTTTAAGCAAAACACAGGCTTTCTCATTATGTGCCATGAATGCTTTCTGACCCTTGTTAGCAAAGAGACCCATCAGGATGGAAAAAGCAGCAAAGTGAACATTGTGGGCAGTGTGGTGTTAATGCCGGTGCACCCCTTCTCAGCCTCTCAAAACTCCAGATCGGTTAAACACAGGTGAGAGTGTGCCTATAGCTCGGAACATAAAGCATCTTCTGGTGGGCCACTGGTGACTGGGACCACCACATACACTTCTACCAGCAGTCTGTGCTCTTCAATGGGGACAGCAAACCTCTACCCGAACCTTGCCTTGTGTGTAACTGGAACAGGGCCTTCAGACATCCTTTAGTGCCCAGGGAACTCCTTGCTCTTTGCTTAGGCAACTAGACATGAGTATTTCTTTGCACTAAATGACTTAAGCAGCCTAGAAATATACAGAATTTTTTTTTTCTAAAGAATGCTCTATCAGGCCAAGTGCAGCATCCAAAACTGGGAATCATTGTATTAGGGATCTTGATTCAATTTTCTTTTTTCTGTCAATCCAAAAAGAAAAGAAAATCAAACCTTTCCATCATTATTTCTAATATTCAGTATTTATCCAGCTTAATCAAAATGCATGTCTTTCTGTTCCCTTTTGGGCTTGCGTGCTAAATAAGATTTTGTCTATCATTGATGAATAAAAATTCTTGGATGACTTCCAGGGTGCTTCTGTCGTATAAAAATCTCATGCTATCTATATTTTGAATAATGCTAGAATGAATTCTGCATGAATTATTTATTGAGAGAGAAAGTGAGTGAGAGAGAGTATGAGAGGGAGAAGCAGACTCCCTGCAGAGCTGGGAGCCTGATGCAGGACTCGATCCAGGATTCCAGGATCATGACCTGAGCTGAAGGCAGTGGCTTAACCAACTGAGCCAGCCAGGCGCCCCTGAATTCTGCATGAAGTAAATGGAAATGCATGAAAGTAAAGAAGTGCTATTGTTCTAAAGCTATGTCCCAGGAGAACCCTGGGTAGTGGCTGTATCATTCAACTTGATGGCTCCATGTCCAAAAAAGGGATGATTTGGGCGTTTGTTCATACAATGGCAATGCTATTGGCTTTTCAAAGATGAATTTTAAAATATTTGATATCTTGATCAAGGCAGACTATGGGAACTGAAACCAGAAATTAAGAGGAATTCACATCCTTGTTGCCAGATACCCACATGAGATCATTAACTGTCCCTCCCCCCACATAGCCAAGTCTTGTCTGTCTCGAGTTTATGAAACGTCCTATGCCAGTCCACTGATCAGCAGCCCCCATCTTCGACCCAGACTCTTGCATCACTCCTCCCCATGTGTTGTCTTGTCATTCTCCTCTGACTGACCCCTGGTTTGAAGATGACTTCTGAAGTTAATGATTAAGAGTCAGTACTTTGACTTCCCTTTCAACAAGTTTTTGTTTGCCATTGTATATGTGAGAGATGACACTGGTTTATCAAATTTAAGACAAAAAAATTGAAGTATACCACTGATACAGGCCAACTTTTTACTGTTTGTTTCTTTAATCTGAAACTTCTATGTAATTAAATTCATTCACTTATTCAAAATACAAAAGAAAGGACACTTAGTAGATGTTGACACTGTGCCAGGCTCTGCACTTGACACTGGTAGAAAAGACACAGTCCCGTAGTTAAGGGTGAAAGTACACAAGAGTGTTTCATGTATGACCACTTATTATAAGATAATGCTATAGACTTTAACGACAAAACAGTAATCATGACAACAAAGGTGATATGAATTCAGTGCTTGTTGCAAGGTATGCTTAAGGGCTTTACCAGCTTTACCAAGTTTAATCTTTAAGCCACTGTCTATAAAGCTACCTATATGTAGGTAACAATTATTAGCCTCGCTTCACTGATAAGGCACCTTGGACCTGAGGAGGTTAGCTTACTTGTCCAAAATGACAGCTAGAAAGTAGGGGAGCTAGGACTGGATTCCAGCATGTGGGTAGAAGACAGTTGTCTAAGGCTGCCATAGAGACCAGTTCACAGCTTTGAGCAGCTCGGCTCTTCACTTGAGACTAGGGACACGTCCGTGGACTTTGGAAATGAAAGTCATTAATAAAATATTTGAAATGATTATAGTGTTGGGAACAAACCCATTTCATTCACCAGAGTTTCAGATAAAGACTGCAGCTCTCAAATGTAGAATTTCAGGAAGAAAGTGTAGGGGTAAATCAGTTTTCTGAGATCACCTGCAACAGTTCTGAGTGGTCTTCTTTTCCTCCCATTTCATTTTACCAACAAATTCATGAATCAAAGAATAAAGCACATTTCTTTTCATTGGGAAAAACTGAATTGGTTGTTTCAAGTTATTCAGATGAAGTTGTTACAAGCTGAATCTAGTCTATAAGTCAACCTGAGGAAGGAGTATCACATCATTTGCATATGAAGAATAAAGGAATTAAAAGACAGGGTGAGGAATGATCTAGAAAGAAAATCAGGAAATGGTCTTTAGTCTTAGTTGCCTTGCTGCTGCTAAAGAGAGAGAGACAGAGCCGGGTGGAAAGAAGGGGGAGAAAGGAGGAAGAGAAGGCGCAGGAGCAGGGAAGAGGAAAAGAAGAAAAGAAAGAAAAAACAGCACGGTAACAGGGGCTTTTCACCTCGGGGATGTCTTTTCTGCTATAGCTGTCTTGGAACTATTATAGCCTTGCAACTTACTTTATAGACTCTCTGGATCCTCTTCCTGTTATTCTTCTAGCCTCCAATTAATTTTTGTCTTTTTTAGCAGTTTTTAGTTCTGTTGGAGGATGAACATGAAAAATGAAATAGGAAAACCCAGTCAAACTGGTCTTTTGTTTGCCCATGGACGCAGCACGTAGTCAAGATTGGGATAACAGCTCTTGACTAACATGAGATTTGGCATTTCCAAGTGCATTGTGTGTGTCTGCCTGAACCTCTGTCTCTCTGTGGAGATGATCCAGCCCTCAACCACAGGTTCCCATTTCTCCTTCCCCAGGATATAGTTCCATGTTTGCTATAGAAGGACATAAAAGAAATTATTTGTTGAATGAGTGAACAAATGAATAAATGAATGAATAAATGAAATGAAATGACAGTACTTGTGTTGTGACCTTACTTCCCCCCAGTAATTACTCACAGAACAATTTCCAGTGTAATTACTCAAGAAGGTCCAGAAGTGGTGCACCTGGGTGGCTCAATTGGTGGAGCATATGCCTTTGGCTCAGGTCATGTTCCCAGAGTCCTGGGATCGAGCCCCACATCTGGTTCCTTGCTCAGTGGAGAGTAGCCCAGTGCAGCCTCCTTGTGCTCATTCTGTCAAATAAATAAATAAAAATTCTTAAAAGAAAAAGAAGGTCCAGAAGTTATAATTTTTCAAAAGCATACATAAATTTGCAGGCCCTTGTATAAACCAATATTCGCCCCGCTCCAAATCTCTATAAATTCTCAAGCAAATACTTTAGGGAAGACGCTACTATAAAGTTCTGTTTGTTTCCATATTAGTGAAACAAGAATGGAATGTTATACTATTTTTTCTCCATCCAAGGATAATCTGTTCTTGCAGAGATAGTTACAAAAGTCGGTAACAGTTCCTACGGGGAACACAAATAGTGTCTGAACCGGATGAAGGCCCAACAAGAGTGCCCAGTGCCGCTGTGTCAGGGAGGGGTTCAGTGTTGATGGCTTCATTACAACCTTAAATGGAACATCGGTATTTCTTCCAGGTTTAATAAGGCCACAACCAAGTCTTTGTTGAGTGATATTGGAGATTTTTTTTTTTCTTTCAACTTGACGTATTTTTATTTGTGCTTAACTAACTCTCCCACATCAGGTACTCAGACTGGCCCTTCAGGGACAATTAGCTAAGTGTTCTGTGTTCACCACAGAGCCAAGGAAAAAGATAAGGAGAATCAATAAGAGTGAGGCAGTTTAGGAAGAGAGCATGCACTTGCTATCAGGAGCGCTGGCCTGCTCATCAAGCCGCCTGCTCGTCTGGGGAAACGTTCTGCTCGGTCCCGGTCCCTCGGTGCCTTGTTCTCGCGGGGACGGCTCTGCTCTGATCGCTGAATGACTTTGCTGTCGTGTTCTTCAGTTTTCAGGGCTTTATCTCCTGTCTTTCTTCACCATCCTCATCGGGCTGGTGCTCTACTCCTCCACCTCCACATACATAGCCCAGGACCCCCGAGTGTACAAGCAGTTCCGCAACCCTTCGGGCCCCGTCGTGGACTTACCGGCCACATCTCAGGGGGAGCCCTCGGTCACCTACACCAGCCTGGGCCAGGAGACCGAAGAGGAGCCCCATGTCCGTGTGGCCTAGGATGGGGCCCTCCCTGCCCACTGAAGTCACCTCCGTGGCCACGTTGTTCGCCCTTCATCTCTGTATTGTACATAGAGAAAGGTATTTATTAGGTGCGGTGTACAGCAGGTGGACTGTAAGGTAGCAAATCTGGAGGCCTGTCAGAGCACAACATCCGGGGAGACGCGGGCTCCCATCCACCTGACTTAGAGAGACGCCTGGCTAGTGTGTATCCTGCATTAATTACTGTGAAAACTTTTGAATTAAAAGCAAGTATTATTATTATTATTTGTATTATTATTGTTACTGTTATTACACTAACTTTCAGGAGGCTGTTTTGTACTCCTGACGAGAACTATCACCAGACCCACGTGTAGTTAACAGAAGCCCCACTTTTCTATGGCAAGTCACTTTTTAAGAATCATACTTTATTTTTTTGCACAGTCTATATGAGCGGTACATGCCACAGGAGCTCCACCCGAGAAGTTTCCTTAGCCTAGGGACCCGGTGGCTGATGCTTTCCTCTGTTACCTGTGGGGTTGCCTGCTCGATAAGAATTTTGACTGGGACCCTTGTGGGGAGTGGCAACTGACCATATAATTCTCTATTCTAGGAATAGATGTCAAACAAACACTTGAACCTTTTTATATTTCCATCTCTGATTACTCCAGGCCATTGCCTTTCTGTTGTACCACGTAATTCGCTAATGAAGTCCCCGTAATAACAGAATAAGGAATGTTTCATTTCTGTGGCTCATAGGAAACCCCAGAAATAATACTATCATGTGCATTTAGGGGTGTGTGTGTGTGTGTGTGTGTGTGTGTGTATAAAATCCTTCTGCTCCCTCCGTATCCTCTCTTCCAAAAATTTATTTCATTTTACCTTTAATTCCTAGATTTCTTTAGTGATACAATGGAAATCATTCAAGGCATTGAAAGAAGCCATGGCCTCCTACCCTTTTAAATTGTATGACACCCTTTTTAAGCTATACTAGCATGGAAATCACCCCCGTTGTGGAGTTGCATTGGTTGTGTAGCCTCCCGACAAAGTCAAGGTGCTGATGTGGAGCAGTCTGACAATGGCTAGATTGACCTGACCACTGGTAGTGATCAAGACGTCATGGTCATATTTGGCATCCCTTCAAATGCAAAATATAACAACACCATATTCTTAGGGGTACGGAGAACACTGCGGGGTTCTAATAAGGCTTTGAGGGATATGTCACTAGTCTAATTTTGTTGCCCTTAAAGAAAATCTTTTTCACACACACACACACACACACACACACACACACACACACACACACACAATCAAGAAGCACCACAGACCTCTACGATTTGGAATAGATTTTATGTGTCAGTATGTGAAATAGTCTTTAAGTTTGGCTGGCTTCACTATCCTGGAAAAAGATCCACTATGGAGTTCAGGGTTTGTAAAGGAAAAATAAATGCTTATGAAACTGTGGGCAGTTCAAATCAATACATCTTAAGTGAACAAAGCAAAACACCAGAGGGGTCCGTGTGAAGTAGGGCAGATCACAGCCCCGTCAGGACTCCCCTAGGCTTGCACAAGGCCTAAACCCCGGGAGGGCAAACATGTCCCATGTTGGCTGGTCAGCAGCAGGGGGCCCCTCTGCCTGCCTTCTACCCAGGGGGTGCAGTCTGCCCCTGGAGATGGGGAAGAGAAATCATCTCCTCGGATATGCAGAGCTTATAGTCATCTCTGTTCAGCTCCCTCAGATATATGTTTTATTTTGGGGGAAGAAAACAAAAAAAATCAATGTCAAAACAACTTGCCAGTATCTGCTCTCTGCTACCTTTTAAGCCAATTAAATACCTTTCTCTGAATATTTTGTCCATTCAGATCTGAAGACCTTTAAAGACTGTGGTTTTATTTTTGTGTTTACATTCTTTTGGTTGGCATAATTTGCTTGATTTATTGCATTTTTAGTATTTATTTTAAAGCCAAATGTTTTAGTCTTTTTTATTCATTCTTATGACACTAATTTGTAGACACTTAGTAAAGTCTTATGAAAAATAAGTAGATGAAGCTATTCTAAGTCAACTCAGTGGACTGGGAAGTTTTTTAAAATTTTAATTTCAAAAAGGTTTGCAATCAATGGATGGCTAAAAGTAGCCATCTGGATTATTTTCTAGAATATTTTAATGGACTTTATTGTATGGAAACCAAGTGTGAATGTTAAGGTGAACTCACTGTATGCCCTGCACCATCCAGTGTCCTTGTGCACAAGACCTTCATGTCATTGGGGTCCTTCATTATGTTGGCTCATTTCCAGTTAGAAAAGCTGATAACATATTGCACCATCTGAGATCAGGAGTCCCAGATTGACCCTTTGGACAAAAAAGAAAATTACAGAGAGCAGTCTCTTCTCTGTGTAAAAACACTGGTCCCTCGGGAGCGGGGTGGGAAGTGGGAGTAGGATAACAACCCTAGATATTTTCATTTCTGAAATCTCACAGCCTCAGTAGATACCAGCAGAAAATTCAGCTTTTTGCCCCCCCACTCCCAACCCCACCACTCTCTCCTCCACAAGTAAGACTTTAGCAACTTGTACAGAATTGGACTGGGTAAGCAAACCACAGCGCCCCACCCCCACCCCGCTAGCAATCAGTGCTGGATCTTACTTCCTCCATGAAAACCTGCACTGGGGACAGCACTTACCTTGGTCACACCTTCCCACAGCTTCAGTCTCTGAAATACACAACCAGGTAGACCAAGCAATGGAAAAATTTGCACCACTGTGTCCCATGAAAATGTTTCAATGTTTAGTTTAGATATTGCTAACTTGTGCTATTAACCTTTTGATGAGCGTGTAGTATTGTTTTTTGGGGGGTTTGTTTTTGAGTTATAACCACTTAGTAGTCCCCAGCTAGCTACCAAGACAGATTTTACCCCATGGGTAGGATTCTATTGTCAAGCCACATAACAAAGCACACTAATCCAGACACCGCAAGTGGAAAATATGAACCAAAAAGGAGATTTACACCGATAAGTTGAACAGACTTTCCATTTTTGATATTTGCATGCTCCCCTATGGACTGGCTGTGGCAATGTAATGCCTGTATAATGTTTTCAAATAAAAATAAATGCTTTATGAAAGCACTGAGTTCTTGGTTTTCTTGAGTGTTTGCACTATGACGACCATGGAAGGAGCTCCCACGGGACGCTGGAAATAGCCATGAAAGTGGATAGCAGGGTCCATGTCAAAATGAAAACCAGAAATAAAATATTTCCAAATTAGGAAGGGCACAGTTGGTCTCAGAGCTGTAGTTTTAAAAAGCCAAGTTGAACACGTCTATAATTTGCAAAATTAATTATTTAACTCAGCTCCTAAGAAGACTCTGGGGCTCTGGCCTCCAAGCCCACGTTTAAAGCACATGTAGAACAGTATAAATGTTCCTCCCAAGAAACAGTGTCTTATAAAGGAGAAAATTCTATGTATGCCCTTGGCACAATGCCAGACTTAAAAGATAAGCACTCTTCCAGAACACAGTGTTTATGAAGCAGGGCTGTTTTGTGTCTTTGCTCTGGACCCACACAGTATGTTGTCGCCTTTCCCCGCTGACCATAGTCACCAGCAACTTCTTCAGTACTTCGAGATGATGTATATAAATTCACGTGTTCCTGTCATGTGAGTTCACGATCGGATCTCAAAAATTAAATGAGCTGCAAAGACCTGAGTTATATATTTAAAATATTTTTAAAAGAAAAATATCTCTTTTCTTTTTTAGGAGAATAGGAATACTGCATGTGGATCCTTTGTAGAATACTCGTAAATTGAGATCCAGTATGATCTATCTTTATAAATACAACCCTATGAACTTAACACTAAGAATTTGCTTAAAAATGTGACTCACCTTTAAAAACAAAGTTCTTTTCGAGGTGTCTGGGTGGCTCAGTCGTTAAGCATCTGCCTTTGGCTCAGGTCATAATCCTGGAGTCCTATGATCAAGCCCCGCATCGGGCTTCCTGCTTGGCGGGAAGCCTGCTTCTCCCTCTCTCACTCCCCCTGCTTGTGTTCCCTCTCTGGCTGTGTTTCTCTCTGTCAAATAAATAAAATCTTTTAAAAATATATATATAAATAAATAAATAAAATCTTTAAAAAAATAAAAAATAAAAAATGTTCTTTCTTTGAAAGAATATAAGGATTTCTCTAATGTGTTGTTCACTTTATTGAGGAGGTTCTTTCATCAAAGATGAAATATATTTGAACTTCAACCCAGGCTATGTCCAAGTGTCCAGCAATTCTAAATACTTGGAGTCCAGAGAGTATATGTAGTAAATGTATAGACATGTTTACTCATGTTTACTTTATAGTTTCCCCAGTGAATTCTAATTTTCTTAAGGGAAAGAACTTGGCTTCCTAAATGCTTGGAAGTTCTTGCAAAGGTAAGATAAGGCAGCACTTGAGTGATTTTTGGGACTATTAGCGTGGAGGAAAAAAAAAAAACAAGTAAAATTCAGCAAGAGAGCTGTAATTTATTACGTTGTTTTGATGTTCCATAGGAAAACAAATTGTAATGTTGAAATAAAAGGATCTGAAACCAATTCCATTTTCAGGCTTAGCAAAACATCTTGCACCGAGAAGGCACTTGTACATCTTTTTTTTTTTTTTTAAATAGAATCTAACTTCTAAACTCAAAATAGAAAATACAAGAGTAGGATTTCCATTACAAAATGTTCCCTTTTTTTCTTCTACTACTTGAGTACTTTTTTCTATAAAATTCCTGTTCTTGGAAAGGAATAAATCACTGGTCCACTTAAATGTACCCTTCTGGAATGTTTTTTATAAACCCTTGTTTACCCCTTCAGGTTGGCCCTGGGATAAAAAAGCAACAAAATGAAGTTCTTTTTTTACTTGCAATTAGTGTTTTTGAATTTATAACACTGCTTCTTAATTATGTACACTGATCTTTCCTTTTTGCTTCCTTTCTTCCTTTTTTTTTCTCCTTTGTCTGTCTTTTTTCTTTCTGCAAGCATAAACAGAAGGATCACAATGGGCCGCCTAGGCTGTGTCTCTGACCTTTATTCTCTATGTGGTCAAAAATGTTTAATTCAAAAAAATTATAATACAGCTGGGAAACCCCACCCCTACCAGATGGCCTTACAACAGTGCCTGAAAGGACTAGCCATTGTGTGTCACTTCTCAGACAGCCAGATAAGTCATGTCCAAACACTATGCTGCAGGCTGATTAACAAGGAAAACTAATGATCAGAGGGAGCAGGTCTCTGGGAATAGACAAAAATTAGGGCTTCCGTCTGGATAGACAAAGCCGGGTGTGGGTAAGACTAAAATCTATCAAATGAGCTTGTTCACCCGGCCTCAGCATTAGAGCTCAAAAGAATCCCATAAACCTTGAAGGATAATTTCAGTTTAGATAAAGATAAATATTACTTTACACAATAGGGACGTACTACCTCAAAGGGATGTGTTAAGTCACCTAATAGATGGGAGAGCTACAATAAGGCATTAAGTAAGCTGTGTAATTCATTATCCAATCTGTTAATGCTTCCAAGAGTGAACTATTAATAATAACGCCTGGACAATAGGTGTGGACCCAGGCTGTCCCAGGCAGACCTGAACATGTGTTCACCCTGGATTTAAGAGATAACACTGAAAAAAAGAAAATAAATTTTTATTAAAAAAAATTAAAATTAGCTAGGTGGCTCAGAACAGGAAAAAAAAAAAAAAAAAAAAAAAAAAAAGAGCTAACAGCAGCCTGTCCCTCACTGTGGGAAGGGGGCCTCACAGTGGATAGCCATGTCTTCTTGCCACTAGATGTCGCTGTCCAAAGTAGAACATCTGGGTGAAGCCGACCACCTGCCCAGGATGGCGAGGCTGTTCTGAATTCCTACTTCTGGAGGACAGCACCTGAGGCTAAAGGAGGCTGTACTGTTAGAATTATTCAGAAGCAACTTACATTGGAAGCTGACACACCCATATGCTTCCAGAAGTGCTCAGTGACGAATGCACGCCTGAATGGATGAGATTGCTCCTGGGAGGAAGAGGTAGATTCCTGGGTGCTGAAGAACCCTGGAGAACGCCTGGAGGCAGTGGATCAAAGCCCTTCAGCAGTTCTGCACCAGCATGTTCTCCAGCAGCATCCCCGGGAGTTATTTGTGTCGTGTTTTAGCACGGTTGGGTCTTGTTCATGCCTTTCTTGGCCTTGTCTTGGTAGGCAAGGAGAATTATTTCCATAGCACCTGAGAGGTTTGATAAATTTTAAGTAATAGTAATAATTGCAGCTTCACAGATGGTTGGCCACTTGCCAATTTCACAGCAAACTAGAAAAGCAATAAAGAAAGTCTACTTGTTCTTAAAATGACTACTTTTCTAAATGAAATTACCAGAGAGAAAGGAAATGGGCTAATCACAGGAATAATCAAAACAGTCTCATTATGGGACTCCCTGCAAGCTTTTGTTTGAATTCTTTAATGTAGTTTTTGGCATTAAATAGGATTTAAAAGGCTAAATAGGTCACACATGCATACAAATGTTGAGTGAATCACATAACTGCTTTATGTGCCCCAAGATTCTGCCTATCAGCCTGCATTTTAATTAAAAGGAAAATTGTCAGGGATGGAGGACAGCTGAAGGCTGAGACTTGACTTATCATTTGGTTTTCAACTCATAATCATGACTTCCAAACAACAATGGAGTTCATTTTCATTTTAGTCAAAAGCTTAGATACAGAACTAGAGACCTAGAAGGAATATTGGAAGTCATTTTGTTCAAAATCTCGAGTTTTCCTTGAAGGAAGGCTGTTTTAGCCTGGAGAAGCTAGGTAGCCTTGCTTACTGCTGGCAGAATTCTGAGTATTGCACCATGGAGTGAGTCCCCAGGTAAAGAGGTTGCTCTGGGATCACTGGAAACCAGAGTCACAGAGCTCTAATGCAGACCCTTCCCATTCAGGGCTCAGGCCATCTGGTCTTTAAGAGGATCTCTATTTCCACCAAACTCTGTAAGTGCAATCCCAAAGAGAAAAGAAAGGAAAAAGGGCATGTGCCCAAGGTAAATTGCCTTTGCCCTTCCATGGTGAATCCATTAAGGCAAATGTGTGGGTGGAAATTGTTCCTTTGCTAATCCTACTCAAAACTCAAATGTAAGGTCTTTGGGATGGGTACTGCCGATGAAACTCCCCAAACCAGACAAGTTCCTAAAAACTGCAATGATCCATCTATAAGCAATATCCTGGAGTTGAGAGCTCACTGCTGCTATGTTGGAGACATCTTACCTTCAGACACTCACTAGCTGTCACTTCTATATTCTCCAGTGATCTATGGCAGATTAGTGTCACTAAGAAGGCTACTGCCCTTGAGTGACAAGTCACCCACCCTTGAATAAAGATCAGACTTGACTCTAAAGCTTCTACATTCCTTCTGACTACTGGAGCAACACAAGCCACTCAGTTGGGTGGTCCTTTTGAGGCAAGGATGCAAGGAAATAAAAGTCATCAAACAAGAGATCATGATAATAGAACTTTGAAACTTTAAAAGCAAAAGTTGTCCTTGCCTTCCTTGAGGAGTGCATGTTGCTTTCATGCTGGGACTATGGTCTCTTAGAATCCTGGGGGTTCTATGAGGCCACCAGCTCTTACTCATAGGCTACCAGGGCTGTTGGTGAAAGTGCCCTTCTACTATATCTTTTGTGGTTGGTTGAATGTTTTGCTTCTGTTTGTAATGCAGTCCCCTTTTCTTGATTCTTTTCTTTTCTTTTCTTTTCTTTTTTTTTTAAGTAATCTCTATGCCCAGTGTAGGGCTCAAACTCACAACATCCAGATAAAGAGTCACATGTTCTACTGAGTGACCCAGCCAGGTGCTCCTTGACATTGTAAAAAAACCAGACTTTTATGTACTAATGCAATGCTATTAATGACATTATCATGATAAAGTAGAATATCTTCTACAGGCTATAGCATAAGTCCCATCTGTTTCTACTGAGAAGGTATTAGCATCTGCTTTGGGGAATCACATTATTTTTGTCTGCTCCTCCTGAAATGATGGAGCCAGGTTCCCAGCAGCATTCCACATTTGCTGCCATCTTCTTGGCTTGGTTTTTCTACTTCACTGGTTCATTCTTGATGACTGCTTCTTGGAGCATTTCAAGAAAAAGACATTTCTTTCTTCATAACTATATCTGATCTTTTGTTTTTAAAACCATTTAAGAAGAGGAGCATGAAGGAGCATATCTCAGATGCTGTCTCTAGGCTGCATGCACATTTAAAAAAAAAAGAATAGAATTAGATTTTTTTAAATATTACACTGCATATTTATTAAAACACTGTGGGTCTTAAATAATGGAAATCAAATCGTGGTTTTAAAAAAAAATGAAAAATGATTATATTTTCCAACATCATTACCTGTCAACACTATACTTCAAGATTCCCACATTAGCAAAACACTGTGAAATATCTTACTGCTGGTGAAGCTGGTTCATACCATTCATCCTGAGGAATAAGCTGATTTGCTTCAGTGGGGTTATTATCTCATTTAATTTTTCTTTCTTTTACATTTTTTAACTCCAAAGTTGCAAAAAAAATTTTTTTACACCATCTTTCCATTTATCCAAAGACAACATTATAGCCAGGTAGAATAATGTGGAGATAATAATATATAGCAAATTATTCACTGCTACCATGATTATAATGAACCAAAAGATTTCTTTTTTATTGTATGTTTTATTCTTAGACTAATAAGTAAAAGTATTAATTTTAGAGATGACAATCTAAAAAATAAGGCATTAAAGTTAAGTTCCCAAATCAAACTATAGAGAAGTTTTGGTTAGAGTTAGATGTTTTAACCAACCAGGTTCTGCCCTTGACTGGCCCACTTACAGCAAATGGACAGGTGTGGACATGAGTCCTGACTCAGTTCAGCTCACATGTTCAGCCAATGTGGTAAAACAGGTGCTGGAAAACTATGTGCCCACACAGAGGCAAAATCAAGATGTGAGAAGAGAATCCAAGTCAAGTGAAATTATCCAGGGCATCTTATATTAGTCCTGGATATTCCTGATAATGCTCCTATGTGGACTTACTGTGGGAGATTCTAAAACCTATCTTCATGTGAGAATTTGAGACCATCTTTCAGTTACTTGCTTCCAGATTAAATTCTATCTGGTTTATATACACAAGATGACAATTTTCTCCAGGGAAGGAAATTCAAAAATGTTTCCACCTCTACTCTTTTGCAACTTGATCCACTAGCTATGTCTATTTTTGTCGCTGCCGGGGATCAGCCTCAGCAGAGATATGGGTCCCGAACCATGGGATGTCTGGTAGGTGAAATAATGACACAGACACAGAGATCTGATGCAAGCTGACAGACCCGAGGTCAGTCAGGAGAGACCTATTAAGCAGGCTCAGGCTCATGCATTGGCTTTCTAGCTCTGGCTTTGGCCCTCTTGCTCTGCTTCTCTCTCTGCTTCTGTCTCTCTTGCTCTCTGTCTGCTTCTGTTTCTGCTGCTTTCTTTGCTTCTCTGTTTCTGTCTCTCTTTGCTTCTGTTTCTGTCTCTGTCTCTGTTTCTCTCTGCATCTTGCTTCTTCACAGGCTCTGCTTCTTTCTCTGCCTCTGGCTCTGCCTTTGTCTCTCTTGACTGACAAGGGCCCCAGTCTTTTATTGTTCAAAAGTGAAGAAGTTGGGGGATGCAGTTAGGTTAAAGTTAAACAAAGTGATTCATCATAGGCAGAGTCAAGCCTTTCTAGGAAATCGGCCTTTACCATTAAAAGGAAAGTTTGTGAATAGACTCAGTTTGAATAGTTGAGCAGGAAGAACAAAAGGCAAGTAAAAATGGTGTCGATGACCGTGAAATAAGCATAACTCCAGATTCTTGGCAGGTAAAGCTGGGAGGGACTTTCATTCACATTCACAGGTACCTCCACCAAAGTTTCTGGTGGCTTGGGCATGGCGGGAGGGGCAGATCACGCACCGTCCCCGACATCTCCCCCCTTTTTATTTTTAAATAGAGTTACCTTAGAGAAACTTTGTTTCTCTTCATGTTTATCACTTGAACATCTTATTCCACCTGTCAATCTCCAGCAAAGTCATGAACTTGTATCTTCAAGATTTTTCTGGGAAGCCCAAGGTCAACTATTAACAAGACCAAAGACATTGATTTTTGCCTAGCATCCCATGGCACATGGGGTTCCAAATAAGATGAATGCCTGAGAACAGAACAGTCAGGTTACATTTCTCCTTCCTAAACACAGTTAGGGCTGTGCTTAGGGTTTGATACCACTGAATGCCCTTTTCAGTAGGACAAATGAAGCCTTGGAACACACTAAACCTAACTTTTCCATTTGCATCTCCAGTTGTTCCCTTTATAAACTTAAGCTCTGGTCCTCTGATATTGACAGTTGACTCTCCTCTCAGGGATGTGGAGCTACAGAAATTAGTGTTAAATCTTCAAGGGGAGGATGAAGCTCAGCAATGAGTGCCAAACCCTGAAGTCTCTTCCTTTAGATAGTCTTTGATATTTGTCAATCTTGAAGCATACTCATTCAAATTGTTAGGGGGAGTCAAAGCATTTTCTTTGAGTCTATACAGATTTCTATGTAGCTACCGTTAAAACATATCATTTGTTGTACTGTGTGCTAGGCACTGAACATTGTAGCGATTGTCTCATTTGATCCTCAAAACAATCCTATGAGGTGGAATGTAAAGTGTATCTTAGTTATTTTGATGAGTGAATGGAGGCATAGGTGGATTATATAAAATGGCCAAGTTTGTACAAAGAGCAAGTGATTATGAGGCCAAGATTCAATCCCAGGTATATCTGACTCCAAAGATATCAGAATACACTATTGTACTAGATGTCTCATAATGCCTCAGAAAAGGATTTATTTGGTCAACAAAACCTTTAAGGAGCTGTCCACAAAATGCAGAAAAATAAGAAACATGTGAAAGAGAGATGAAGTGACTCTGTATCCAAAGAGAGAAACAGTTGTAATGGTTAAATTAGTTAACATAAGAAACCAATGCCAAGCACACTCATAGCTCATCTTTTTTATGGGAAATGGCAGGCAGATTCTCCTTTGTGCAGTATCCACAGCAACAGATGGTCTGAAGGAAAGAAAATTCTACCCGCCAACAGAAGAGAAGTGGAAAGATGCAGTCGGGACAACGTCCCAGACTTCTGCAGCAGGCTCCATTTCCACCTGCCCAAGAAGCAAGTCTCTCCCCACATGCCCTCCCCTACACAGCTATATTCCTCAGACCACACCCTACGATTATTGCTTTATCTGCATGCTGCTGAACTCTGCGGCAGCTTTTGGCACAGCCTACCACATCTTCCCTCTTGAAGTTCATGGAACCACATTCACCTGGTATTCCTGAACCTCACAGGCCACTCCTTCCTGATGTCATTTACTGGATCTCGTCCACAACTATAAACCTTGGGGCTCCCCATGGCTCTCCTCTCCTTTGCATGTCCTTCAATCTACACTCAATATCACTGCTTTAGACCCTGCTTTGTGCCAATGGCATACTTGTATCTCTAGCCCAGACCTCTCTCTGCCGGCTCCATGTCTCTGTTTGGAAGTCCATTGGGCTTCTCAACACGTCCAGGGCAGAGCTTATGATTCTCCCTAAACCTGCTTCTTCTCCAGGCCTCCCCACCTCACTGAAGAGCAGCAACATCTACTTGATGGCTGGTGCCAGACACCCAGGTTCCTGCTCCATTTTGATCTCCTCATCAGCATGCACATCCAGTCCACCAGCCAGTCCTGTCCTCCTTGTGTCCTGAGTCTGAGTACCTGCCCAGCGCTTTGGCCACCCAGGTCCCGCCGCCTTCCTCTCTATCCTGAGCTGTGGAAACTGCCACCTGATGTTCTCCTATTTCTACCTCCCTACAATCCATTCTCTGAACGCAAGGTCTACACCGAAATGTACATCAGACCCTGTCATTTTCCTGCACAAGCCTCTGCAGTTTCTTCCCATGGCTACTAGAATAAAATTCAAATGCCTTCCCATAGTTTTCAAGTCCCACGAGACCTGGATCCCACCCAGCATTACAACTCTATTTTTTTCCTATCCTCCTCTCACTCACTGACCACACAGCTACCATGTCCTCCTCCCAAATGCAGAGTAAGGCATTGATGCCGTCCGCTTCGGATGTGCGCTCCCTCAATAGGACAGTTCTCGGCATCTCCTTTGTTTTCAGCTTAGAGGCTACCTCCCCAAAGGGCCACGCTTTCATTAGCCTCACCACGGGCTCACCCGAATTTGGTTTCTTCATGCCACTTCCTGCTATTTAAAATAACCCCTTAATGTATTTGTTTCATTTTCATATTCCCCACTAGAGTAGATACTTTGTAAACCTGGAAAAAGTATTTGGAGTTATTTTTGTCTGAAGCAACAGAAACTGGCTCTGACCAGATTAAGGAGAAAGAGAAATTCACTAAGGCTCTGACTCTTTGAGGTGAAATTTCAATAGCATTTATGCTCCTAGTACTACCTAATGTATCTTTGAAAAACAAAACATGGCATATAATCACCAAGAAGCATTTTTTTAAAAAACCAGAAGTAGCATTTTAAAACATATTCAGTCCAGAGGCGCCTGAATGGCTCTGTCGGTTAAGCATCTGTCTTCGGCTCAGGTCATGATCCCAGGGTCTTTGGATTGAGTCCCACGTCAGGCTCCCTGCTCAGCAGAGAGCCTGCTTCTCCCTCTCCCACTCCCCCTGCTTGTGTTCCTTCTCTAACTGTGTTTTGCTATCAAATAAATAAATAAAATCTTTAAAAAATAAAAATATTCAGTCCCTTCACAAATATATAGCAGGAGTCGGCAGAGGTTTATGAGTGACTTTGGACCTGAAGACTCATGGCCATTTATCCAAATCTGGGCAAAAATAGAAAAATCTTTAGAGAAGAGATAAAAATTCCTGTATGAAAAATATAAAGAGTAAGGCAACAATGATGATGTACATGGTCTCTTCAATAAATTATTCAGCTAGAAAATTAGACACCAAAATAAAAGAACATTATTTGTGGCAACGGACTCTAAGCTTTGGTTTAATAAAACATGAACTAACCCTTGATAGTGCAGGGGAAGAAAAAGTTTTTCTTGACTCCCTCAGGGACCCCAGCTGGGTCTAAAATTAAACAGGCAAAGACAGGTTTATAGGAAAAAAGTATGCAGATCTATTCAGTATAAGTTTTCTGAGACATCAGAGCCCTTATAAAGAAAGGAAGAATCGAAAAAATGGTTAAACCTGCGTATTTTTATGCCAGGCTAGAAGAAGAGTGAAGAGTCATGAAGAAATATGATAGGACAAGGGGGTATAAGCTAAATGCAATAAACTGGAGAAATTCAGTAAGGCCTGTTGATTTGGGTCCTTCTCCCTCCACTGCTGCTTTCCTCCCTGTACAGGGAGGGCACTTCTCACGGGAGGGTCTTGCAAACTGTTTCTGGGAAGAAGGGCAGGTGAAGGTTAGAGAGAACTTACTGCTCCTGGCATTTTCTCAAACTTCTTCAACTTAAAATATTCAGTATATCAAGGTGTCATATTTTGGGGTAACATGTTCTGAACCCTGTCTGTGTCAAACTTGCCATCTATTTTCAAATAAAAAAATGCAAAATTTAATTGAAATAATAAGGGTTTTTTTCCTGAATACCATACAAAATTTCCTTATTTAGTAGCTCTTTCCAGATTCTCTTGATACAGTATATTTTCTGGAAACAATGATGACTGAAACACAAATAATCTTTCATGCTAAAGACTAATTATTATGGTTCTGTCATAGTAGGTTTGAGATCCTGTAGGCTGGAACTGAATCTTTCCTCTAAGTGACAAAGTTTGTTTGGGAAAGAAGTTTGGGGAGAAAAGCTCAAAGAAACAAGATTTCCGAGTTTTATAACCCTTCTAGCAGTACTGATGAAAAGCCGTGGAGGGGTTGTCAGCTTGACTTTGATTATGAAATAAAATACTCTTACATGGAAAATAAGTTTCTGTAAAATATTTAATAAAAATTCAAAATTACAAAAATACAAATTTTGAAGAACATTTTCATTATAATGTGGTTCATCAGTTTTTACCCCCAGAGACTCTGTCAGAAGATAATCACCTCCCAGAAGAAAAAGAAAAATAACGAATGCCGCAGAAACCAGGAATGCATGGAGATAAGTAATGGGCAAACTGTTCATAATTTTAAATGTCCTTCATAACGTCCTTGTGTCCTGACTTTGGGATCCTTCAGGAATTTTTAAAAGTAGAATATCAAAGTGATGCTTCATTTCCTGTCATCTGAGATACAGCATGTCATGTTAGTCAATAACTCCGGGCTTTCCCTCACAAGATATTTTCCCAGAGAGCCTAGCAAGCCACAAAGTTGGCTGATATGGGTTTTGATTCCTTTCCCTTCTTCAGCCCACCCCTGACAGCTTCTAGAGATCAGGAAATGCACGCGGGTGGTCTGCAGTCAAGAGCTGTCTCTAATTTCCTCATCCTCTTCTGCTTTTTGTGAGAATACTTGAAAGAACACTTCATATTGCATATTAAGATATCAGATATTGCAATTTCCTCTGGGGAAAAAAAAGTGAATGTCAGTGCACATGACAGTCAGTCTCAGTCTGTAAGAGTTAATTCCAAGATAAGGAAAAAATATGACCCAGGGATAGGGGAGAAGTAGAACCAGGTAAGACCATGCTTAAAACTCAAAAAAAAAAACAAAAAAAAAAAACAATGGAAAACAACATAATAGTGGCAGGTTGACATTAAATTCTAAAATGCTTGATATACTGAAAGAATTTCTTTCTGTGCACAAATATGGAGAATTTCTAAAATAAACAACCATAGATAAAAGCTAATAGAAGTTTAATTATGTTTTTTAAAGATTTTATTTATTTAACAGAGAGAAACATAGCCAGAGAGGGAACACAAGCAGGGGGAGCAAGAGAGGGAGAAGCAGGCTTCCCGCTGAGCAGGGAGCCCGATGTGGGACTTGATCCCGGGTCTCCAAGATCATGACCTGAGCCGAAGGCAGTCGCCCAACCAACTGAGCTACCCAGGCGCCCCCAAAAGAAGTTTATTTTTAAGGCTGTAAATAAAACAGGAATGGGAGCCTTTAGAAAATGGGAACATAGGCAATTTCTCTTCTATTTTGCCATGTAGGGAGTTGAGAATAAAAAGCCTCCACTGGGGATGAAGATAGGATAGGCTGCCTGCTCCAGGGCTCAGACTCAGTCTGGCCCTTCCTTGCCATGGGGACTGTGAAAGAGGGAGAAGAGCAGCCTCTGGCAGCCATCACTGAGCCCGAACAGCCACCACCAGCTCCACGCAATTCTGAGGTGAGCATAAATGCCGAAAGACAGCATCCTGTGTTCACATGGAGGTCTGGGCTTAAGGGACCAGTGGTGTAGCAGTGATGGAAAGGAGCCTCTCCAAAAGATACATTCACCCATGACCTGTAAATGTGTACTTATTTGGAAAAATGTCTTTGCAAATGGAATTAAATGAAGGATCTTGAGATGCAATCATCCAGGCCCTAATCCAATAACAAATATCCTCACCGGAGACAGAAGATTGAGAGAGCTATGAGAAAGTGGAGGCTTTGACTGGAGTCACAGCCACAGCCACCTTTGTAAAGATGACACCTAAGTTCTTAGGAGTTCAGACCTCAGTTTGTACTCGGTAGAATTGCTTCTTCAGCTTCATAAATTAAGGCCAACTAGCGGGAGGCCACAATTTGTAGGACAGGGAAAGTATCTTTTTTCTTTCCCCATCTACATTCTTGACCGGGACCCCTGTCATAAAAGACAGATTAACAAAATAAAGAACATGCAAATTTACTTAATTACAATTTTACGTGACACAGAAGACTTCGAAAGGAGATGAAGACCCAAAGAGACAGCTCAACCTGAGTATTTTTAATGCTAGGTTTGAGGCTGAGTGGAGGTTAATTCTCACATGAGTGTTTTGTTTTGTTTTGTTTTTTGTTTTTTTATTTATTTATTTATTTTTTATTGTTACTAATTTTTTTTTTCCAGTGTTTCAAGATTCATTCCCCATTCCCCACACCCAGTGCTCCCCGCTTTAGGTGTCCCCAGTACCCACCACCAGGCTCTCCCATCCCTCCACCCCCCTCCCTCCAAGTCCCTCAGTTTGTTTCTGTGTTCAAAGTCTCTGTTGTTTCGTTTCCCTCCCTAGATTACCCT